>JAJAGP010001905.1:0-149815 GCA_025084515.1 Ancistrus triradiatus
TTAAAACAACAACTAAGATATTATCGTAGACAATACATACTGTACGCCCCTACTGGGTGACCATTTATAACATTTCAGTGATGGACACTAAAGGTCCTATAATTTCCCTCTGTAAGAGTGGTCTTTGACAGAAAGTTAGAAAACAGTCAATAATGCATTCATTATGTGAAAGATCTGATGAAGATATGGCCAAGGGACTTCCTGCTCCAACAGTCTTGGACTGATCCTGGCACCTTTCAGAAACAGGCCAGTAGTGGATTACCTGCTCTACATTGCCCTAGCTGTGAGTACTGAGTGACTGTGTGATGCCCTGTAATTTACTTGTATGTTTCTGGTGTGTATTCTTAGCTTGTACTGAATGTTCCACCATGGCACTTGCCAAATTGAAGCAGTTACTGAAAATCAAGGTGTTTATTCCTCTTTGGCATTTCCTTTTATAATTGAAGGAGAGTGGGCTATAGTTTCCTAGCCAGACTATGTGCTGCTAAGTACCACAGCTCACAGCTGGATCAGAAGGTGTTCTCTCTCTCTCTCTCTCTCTCTCTCACACACACACACACACACACACACACACACACACACACACACACACACACACACACACACACAGTGGTGCTGACCTACCCATAGCTGAGCCGTTCAGGAGGCGATTTGGGAATGTTGGATTGTTGTTCCTGCAGCGTGACTGCCGAGTTCACACTTGTTTTGTCCAGAGAGGACATCATTGATTTATGTCACAAGACCAGGCCCGGGACAGCTAAGTAAATGCAAGTGCAGAGGAAGTAGAAGAGAGTAGGTTCAAGAAGATAGTACTGTGTAGACATGTTAAATGTGTTTCATTTGCAATTACTTAAGACGTTTGTTTGGTTGTTTGGTTAAATAAGAGCAGTGGTTTGATTAAGTAGCATGCCCTGTAGATAAAACTTTCAAAGCATGCATTTACGCAGACAAGTGTTACCTAAGCTGCACCACTCCACCTGTGCAAAAGAAATCATTTTGTAGAAGCATAACATTTACCACATAAATGTACACATTAAATCCCAGGTCAATTTTAATTCCTTTATCATGAATTATTGGATTTTACACATTGCAAGATAATGCAGTCTGGGTGCCATTAAAAAAAAGTACTAACCTTTTTCCTCCAAGCTTTTGTTATGTATATTATGGCTATTATGTAGTTGTGAAAAATGTTATATGAAGGAAGGTGTGAAGAGCAGGGACCTCAGTGGTATTAGTATTTCTCCAGGCATCAAAGATATTTCCCTGGAGGGCCCCCTTAAGGACACTGTTATTGCCATGTCTTTCCATTATCTCTTACATTATTTGATATTAAGACAGTAATGGAGAGAGTGGGATTAGGAGCAGATGGCAGAAAAATGTAAACTTCAGAGAGACATGAATAAATGAAGGGGGGTGTATTGGAGGCAATGGCAATCCTTTCCGCATTAAAAAAGCACGATAAATTATTGAACTTACCTAGTGAAAGTTCCCTGTAATCATAATAGTACAGCTGTTGGTCATAGACAGGTGAAAGAATTAAGTGGAAGGCTTCACTGTATCCAAAAATCCCTTCCACTAGAAGTAGACTGACTTCTTATCACTGCTGCTAAGTATATTTGACAGTTGAGATCTTCAGGTAAAATTTACATCAGAATGGTTGAAAAGTATGTGTTCTCAGTGATTTTGACTGTAATTGATTGTTGATGCCAGGTAACCTGGTTAGATTGTTACTAGAACTGTTGCTATACTTGGATTTTCATGCAACAGTTTCTAGAGTTTACCCAGAATGGTCAAATAAAGAAAAAAAAACAACCAGCGATCGGCAGTTCATATATAGAAATGCCTTGTTAATGAGAGAGGTCAACGGAGAATGGCCAGACTATTCTGAGCTGACAGAAACCATTGTAGTAACCTAAAAAGCATCAGAATGCACAACATGAGACTTGAGACAGATGGGCTACAACAACATAAGGCCATGTCAGGTTATAATTCTGTTAGCCAAGAACAGAAGGCTGAGCTTACATTGTCCACAGGCTCCACATAACTGGATGGCTGAAGACTGGAAAAATCTAGCCTGATCTGTTTAATCATAGGTTCTACTGAGTCATACAGATGGTAGAGTCAGATTTTGGTGGCAAGAGCATGAATCTGTGTTGACAATCAAGACTGGTTTAGGTGATGTAATGATCATCACTTGAATACCACAAAGTGTTTCGGTATTGTTTCTGTCCATGTGAATCCCTTCAATCCACAATTTACCCATCTTCTAATGGCTAAGCAGCATGATAATGTTTATATGAACATAAAGCAAAAGTAATCTCAAACTGGTTTCAAGGATAATGACAACACGCACACTGGAAGGTTACTGGAATATTCCTCGCGAAATGAGTGGGGGTATCTTTACTTTAAAGGTATTAACAGCAACATACCTGATTGGCCAATCAGTTGATCAGTTAATATATTTTCTCCACAATGTTTTACACATTTATAATATAACATGTATGAGAGGTTAACATGTGTAAGAGGTGCACACTACTGTTTTATGTAATTTTATCCCTCTGTTTTAACCATATTATTTATTTATTTATTTTCATTTATTCTCCATTCAAAATGCTATTTAGACATGTCTGGGTTTTAAGGTGTGTGGTGCAAGTTAATGGGTTACACGCCATGGTGGTGCAAGTGGTTAGCATGGTCCCACACAGCTCTAAAGATCCTTAGTGTGATCCCTACTTCAGGCTAAACCAGTGTTTCTCAATCCTGGTCCTGGCGAACCACCGCTCTGTACAATTTAGTGCTTCTCCTGTTTAAACACACCCACTTTAATTCAAGAACGGGCTTGTTAATGAGCTGAGTAGTTGGATCAGGTGTGCTGGGAGCAGGAAAACACTAAAACATGCAGAGCGGTGGGACGCCAGGACCAGGTTTGAGAAACACTGGATTAAACCTTTGCGGAGTATGTAATCAGTTTTTTATATGACCTTGTGAAGATCCTGTAGTTATGAGCTGTATTTGAAATTGTCCCATAATTGCTCTTATCTAAGTTTGACATACTATCATTAGCACTATTAACCCAATGCATGGCACAAAACATAGCAGCTTGTACTTCCTATTTCTCATAAAAATCCCTAATACAGATATGCGCCGATTAACATAGATCCGATTAACATATGTGTGCTTTAATGGCTGAGGTCTTAAAGAAATAAAAATAAAAATCTTTCTTATATACATCAAACTCATGTCTGAATGACAGACAAGAGAACCTTGCGGACAGTTTTGAAAGGCATAAAAACATGGTACATTCTACTTTTGTTTTCGGCAAGTATGTCAGGTTTTATAAAAGCTCCAAAGATAGGAATTACTGAATTGTACAGTTTGGTACTAAATGTTTTCATATTGTGTTTTAATTAATATTTTATTATATCATAACGTTTATAATAAAACCCTGCATACAAAGTATCTCAACTACTATGAGACTTTGGTAATGTCTCTTCCACGTCCTGTTTCAGTATGTAAGGACATAATAGTAATGGTTCATATATGTATAGGGTGGACATGTACACTTTTTGGGACCAAAAAAGTTTAATTGAATTTTTTTTCATTTGATTTTGTTGGTGTTGTGAAGTGCCACCTTATTGCATACAGTTGGTTGATTATGTACATGCCTACACACAACCAGTGGTTAAAACTGCTTCTAAGTCCGAGTGTCAGAATGTGCCAGAGCACAGCAACAGGGAGTTTCGAAAGTATATTAGGGCAAATCAGGACAGCTTTTTTTATTTGTTTGTTTTGTGTTTTTATATCTTGTTTTAATTTGTTTTGTCTGAAAAACAAAATGAAAGGGAACCATGTTTTGTAAATGATGGTAAGAATCAAGCTATTTTTTGTAAGCATATTTATAAGATTGTATGGAAAGTAGAAGTGGGCGATATGGTAAAAAATATTATATTGAAAAAAAATATTATATAGTAATTTTTACAAAAAATGTGTTGCACTTCATCAAATTACACAAGACAGAATTACAGTCTTTATACTGAAACATGTAGTTGATCTGTGTTCTTTAAGCACTGACAATATCCTCGACCTGCTCAGAAAAGCATATGTCCATGCTGATTATTTCTATTTGATTATTTAAAGTTGAGGAAGCACACGCTGGGAGAGTGGGTCTGAACTCAACTTGTGTTTATTAATAAAGACGAAGTGGATGACAGAACTTAGAAACACGATAACGGAATACAGATGCAAGAATACTAACAAGGTGATAAACGAGCGGTCGATGGAACGAAAGTAACAACGGAAAGATTAAAAGGTAGGCGAGCGATACATAAAGGTTAGAATAGAAGAAGGAGACGAGATCGAACAGGTAGACAGAGGATACGGCTGAGATTAGAATATAGAAATAGACACGGTAGACAAGATACGGAACGAATGATGCCTAGGACGGACTGGTAGAGCGAATAGACGGATAAGGAGAAGAGCGTGAACACGTCAGGGACGTGATCGGCGAGGGTCGCGGTCGAAACCACGAAACTCAGCGACGGGTCTGTGGAGGTGAGCAGTATATGTAGTGAGGCTGGAATGTACTAGAAGACAAGGGGCAGGTGCATGTGACGAACTGAGGAGGAGAGAGAAGGTGGTAGAAGGTGATAAAACTCGGTGGAAGGTGGAAGAAAGGAGGCGTGGTGAGCAGGTGCGCGAGTGGATGTGACACTAAATCACAAAGGATTTAAATTGGTTGAAATATTCAATAAATAACCATAAATAGTAAAACCATCTCTGTACTTCTGTCAGTTGATTTAAAATCACAATGATATGCACTCTTTCAGTATAAAAAAGTTTTAAAATTTTTAACGTTTATCAATCATAATCAAGGCAAAGTTTTCAATTCATCTTGATATTGATTGGAGGTCATATCACCAAGCACTGTTTATCATGATAACAAAATGTATCACGATACAATAAATTATCATCATATTGCCCACCTCAATGAATATTTTTCATTAAAAATGTATCACCAATGACAAAGGACCATTGTTTTAGATCTCATAACCATTTTGCCTGAGATCATTTAGACTGCCTTCCATCAGACATCACACTCTCATTTCACTCCTGCACACAGTAATCCTAGCGCTGAACTGTCTCTCTTGCCTCTGCCTTATTTTTCAATGGGAAAAGCAACAGTAGCGGCACGGCACCAGGTTAGCTCCTAATAGCAGTGTCCTTGACATGCTGCATGCGGAAGTGTGCATTAGAGGCTGGCCAAGCCATGTAGTGAGGGAAGTGGTAGCAATGCTGATAAGGTTAGCTCCAGGTTGAGACACTCTCACTAGGAGTAAATCACTGCTTAATGAGACAAAATGCCTGTGCCCCAGGTTGTTTTTCTGGCTAAATATGAGGAAAGCACCTCACCCTGTGCATTCATTTGTCTCCAGCACTTGCACCACTCTTCCCTCAACATGACATGCACTAACCCTCTAGTTGTTTTCACCTGAGTGACATAAAAAGCATCAAAACACATGTGGCAAGCACACCATTTCCCTCACTCTATAAGCCAGTGGAATCGTTTAAAAACAGGCTGAAAACTTTATTGGTGGAGACTAATCTGGCTCTTCTAACAAGATCCACTGGAAAGAAAACTTTCAATTTCATTCATTAATTTTCATACCACCTTAATCCAGTTCAAGGTTGCATGGAGTTGCCTATCCTGAAGCAAAGGGTGCAAGATAACAACCAACCCTAGACAGGATGCCAATTCATCACAGGGCACACACACTCATTCTCTCTTTTATCCACTCACATTGGGACACTTTAGATGCAACAGTTGACCTACCGCATGTCTTTGGAATGTGAGAGGATACCAGAGAACCCAGAGAAAACATGCAGAACATGCAAATTTCACACGAATGAAGGCCAGACAGGCAATCACTGCAGCTGTGAAGGAACAGCACAAACCACTTGTTCTTTTTACAATTTCACACTTTTTACAAAATCACACTTTTTATAAATTACATTTCGCTGCCAGTGATATGCCAGGCAATTTGTTTTCTGTACAGTACTCTGGCATGGTGGTTAGACCCACTGCCTTACAGCTCAAGAAGATCCCCACTTCAAACTCTACCTGTGTGCAGTTTGCATGTTCTTCACAGGTTTGTGTAGGTTTCCTCTGGGTATTCCTTTTCTCCCCAAAAACCATGCATTAGGTCAGCTGGTGTATATGGAGTGTACCTGTGTGTGTCCCTGTGGGGTGTGTGTGTGTGTGTGTGTGTGGTGGTGGGTTTGTGTGTGTGTGTTGGTGTGGGTGGCTGGGTGGGTGTGTGGGTGGGTGGGTGGTGGGTGGGTGGGTGTGTGGGTGGGTGGGTGGGTGTGTGGGTGGGTGGGTGGGTGTGTGGGTGGGTGGGTGGGTGTGTGGGTGGGTGGGTGGGTGGGTGTGTTGTGTGGGTGGGTGGGTGGGTAGGTGAGATTGTGCCTTACATGGATTGGCACCCTGTGTAGGGTTGGTTCTCACCTTGTGCCCGTGCTGTCAGTTGGGTTCCAACTCCCTGTGAGCCTAAACTGGATAAAGCAGGTGTGAAAATGAGGAAAAAATTAATTTTTGAACTTGTAATAGCAAAGCAGCATTGGGTGTCTTAAAAATCAATTACTTAGTGATAAATAAGAGAGCATAAGCTCTCAGTAGTATTAGATATATCGTATTTGATTAAACTGTGTCAATGAATTTTGAGTAAATAATGTAGAGCAGATGATTTATAGCTAGAATATCAGCCCTATTCATCCTCTTTTATGATACTATCACTACCTACACTAAAACTGAGGGTGGCATGGTGGTGCTGTGGTTAGCTCTGTCACCTCACAGCTCCGAGATCCCAGTTTGAACCCTAACCCCAGACTTTAACACATTCACTGTACCTGTTTTACAATGTATAATGTTAACTAAAACTGGATCTTTTCTTGGTTTGTTCATAATTATTCATGGTGATACAAACAAGACTTTGTCTGGAGGACATAAGTATTATTAGAAGCAGCAAAAAGCACCATTAGATCACTTTGCTATGTTAAGGACGAACGTCCGACGCTATTCAGTGCAACACTGATGATACAGACATGGATGATGTCATCACCGACTCTAAGTGCTTGTTTGCCTTAGTGGCTATAACGCTTTGATGATTCTTAGAGTTTGTGTCATTCTCATGTTCAAGTGTAATTTAGTTAATTAGTCCCCAATCAACATGAAAACTACTTTAATTGTAGTTGTGGTTTAATGAGTACACAAATGGACCTATAGTGATCTTTTCATTATTACCAATGCGTCATGTTTTGAAACTTGGTGAAAGGCCTTTGTTATAAGCTTTTTGAATGCTAAATGATAAGCCAGAATTCCAGAGAGAACTACAGTGGAGCAAGGGTGTCCTATAGTGTTCCTAGTATGCAGCATCCTGACAATAAGAACTTTGCTTAATGATACTCTGTCTAATAAGGTATCATTTTGTTATCTTTTTGTTAAACTGAAAGTGTTTATAAGCCGATGTATGATTTATTTCAAGGGAGCATCATGAGGTAAGGTATTTTGGTAAGGTAACATAGGGGCGCTACCCGAGCTTGTTATAACTTTCATAATAAATGGCTATTGAGCAACTTGTCAGCATGGTCTTGTTACGTTTCACCATAATAAAAATCTGAGGTGAACCGTGAAAATAAAAGTATAACAGGTTTTATAACCCAAATGCAGTTAGCTCCAGATGGAAATTGTGAACCAAAACATCCGTGAAATCATGCCATGGGAACTCCTCAACGCTTACGGGTGCGTGGCACGGATATAGGGAGGGAAAGAACGACGCTGATTAGCAGCACAGCATCCTTTCAAAGTGCGATCGCGCAGGAGGAAGGGTTAAGATGCGAGAGGGAGGAGGTGGGGCGTGCTTTGCCGCAGTGACCGAGCCCAAAAAACAGGAATGGAAATGAAACGCAAATCAGGGTTGGCACATGCACGATGGCGTCTACCAAGCTCACGCCGCAATAGTGAGTCACGTTGGCCTCTAGTGTCACAAGCCAGGGTCAGCGTACCCTAATAGTACCCCCCCAAGGGGTAGTGTCCTGATGCCTCTAAGCGTGACCAAAAACTCCCCTAGCCTGTCTGACACGCTCAGAGTTGAGCATGTGGTGTCCAGGGAGGCACCAATAGGCAGGAATCGCCATCAAATAGGGGCTAAATGGCAGGGCGGGCCAACACAAGCCAGACATAAGGCTTGGTTTGGGCTTGGGACTAGCCACAAGCGGCTCAGTGGCAGAGCTCGGCACTGCTGGCTCGGGCGGAGCTAGACCCAACAAGGCCTAGGAAAAAGTTCGACACTAGTCACCTGGCTGGGCGAATAAATGCCAATGACCTTGGCACAGAAGTCAGCGTAAATGACCAAGGCGCGGTAGTGACCATGGTGCAGGGATTGGTACAAAAGACCTTGGCCCAGGGGTCAGCAGTAGCGACCAAGGCGCAGGGATTAGTACAAAAGACCATGGCATGGGGGTCGGCAGTAGTGAGGGTGTCGGCAGCCACAACGCAAAGGGCTCAGGTACGGAGCTAACATGCTTAAGTACGGAGTCAAGGAGCGCAGCGAGTTCAGGTACGGAGCTGGGCGGTGCTAATTGCTCAGGTACGGAGCTGAAGGGCACTGCGAACTTAGATACGGAGCTAGGCGGTGCTAGCTGCTCAGAATTGGAGCTAAAGTGTGCAGCGAGCTCATGTACAGAGCTGGGCAGCGCTCACTGCTCAGGTACGGAGCTAAAGGACGCGGCAAGCTCAGGTACGGAGCTGGTCGGCGCTAACTGCTCTGGTATAGTATGAGCTGGCCAAGCGAGAGGTGTAAGGACGAAGGTCAAATCGGCCCTTCTCCTGGCTTACTCTATTAGGCGGGTTTCAGCCCGGGTGGCCAGGTCATAAAGCTAGTACAGGGAAGAAGGGTCCGGAAAAAAGAACAATCTGTCTCTAACCTCCTCGCTGAGGCCATGCTCAAATATGTCCCTGAGAACCTTGTCACAGAAACCATTCTACACCACCAGCCAGTGGAAATCCTCCACAAAAGCCGCAACCTTCCTAGAGCCCTGAGTTCAATGTTAAATGTTAAATGTTCAAAATACTGGGCGAGCTAGGTGGTTGTGCCAGAGTACAGGGTCAGTAACCCTTCAACTTGGGAGGGTTGGGAGATGTGACGGGGTCTATGGCGAGTTCCAAATACATGCTGGGATAATCAGCCATGGTTCGGAGGTGGGTGGAAACCGGTGCCTTCTGCGACGGCTGGGGACCTCCATACCAGAGGTCCAGGAACTAACGCTGGGTCCTGTTATTGGTTGCATCATACTGTTACCGTGAAAATTAAAAAATAAAAGTATGACGGGTATTAGGACCCAAATGCATTTAGCTCCAGATGGAAACCAAAAGATAAATAAATAAGAAAAACAAAAACCCACAAATAGGTAAATAAAACAACAAAGAAAAAGGGCTTCAATGGCTGAGAATTGAACCCTGGGCGGATGCGTGGGTTGCCGTTGGTTTATCTCAACGCACCACTCAGCCACTGAAGAAACAAACAAGAAATAAACCAAACAAAAACACATGTCATAAGCGTACAGCACCTCATGAAAAAGGTACGCTTATGGCATGGCTCCGCTACGCAGATGGCGTACGGGTTCGTGCATGCGCAGAGCAGCGAAACCTTGAGTGGAGCGTCCACGAAAGCATGCCACAGGAACCTCTCAATGCTCACGGGAGCGTAGCACGAAGGTGGGGAGGGAAAGGACACGGCCGATTACCAGCACCGCGTTCTTTCCAAGCGTGATCACGAGGGGAACATCTTTTTCCTCCAATTGCGCAGGTGGATTGGTGATGGCATGAGAGGGAGGAGTCGAGGCGTGCTTCGCCGCAGCAAGTGTGGCCTAAATAACAGCCGAGGAAGTCTGCAACTGTGAGCGCTAGATATAAGCTTGCTCTACACAATTTCTAGGCCCTAACGATTAACGGACAGCCTCCTGACTGCCCAAATTTGTCGATCTTACCTCTTATGCTGCACTTGACTTACGCCAAAGCAATGTTACCAAGCTATTTCTAATAAACCCATAATAAATCTGGTTTTGACATAAAATGCGGAACCGAAGTTATGACGAGTAGGTACAGGACCATCGGTATAGTTACAAGGCGCAATTCGGGACTACGTTTTGTCCTCACTGCGGTGTCAATTCGGCGCAGTAATACACCAAAGCAAGTGTTTAGGACCATGTGTGCATGGCGTCAATGTATACTTTGTTAAACATAAAGAATTCTTTATTTTTTCATTTTTATGAATTGTTTAACGTTAAGAATGGAGTTGCGATGAAAATCGACTTCCAAAACACTGTAGGAACAGATCTCCATCGTAACCCGGGTACAGCCTGTATTAAAAATTTTTGTTTGTCTGGACAAGTTCAGGGTTTGAACTCAGGATCTCAGGAACTTCTGGTTCCGGCAAGTGAGCTACAGGAGTTGCATTAGATGTGCCAATGGAACACTTTAAGTGAAAATCCATGTACTAGCATTGCCATTATTTCACAAATTATATTTAATATACAGTGGGGCAAAAAAGCATTTAGTCAGTCACTGATTGTGCAAGTTCTCCGACTTAGAAAGATGCAAGAGGTCTGTAAATTTAGGTACACTAATTTTAGGTGTGAATCTACAAAAGGCAAGCAGGTTGGTGTGAATAAATTGACTGTAGGAGCAATTGTAAGAAAATGGAAGACATACAAGACCATTGATAATCTCCTTCGATTTGGGGCTCGATTCAAGATTTCATCCCATGGGGTCAAAATGATCATGAGAACGGTGAGAAACAATCCCAGAACTACACGGAGGGACCTGATGAATGACCTGCAGAGAGCTTGGACCAAAGTAACAAAGCTACCATCAATGACACACTACGCCGAGAGGGACTCAGATCCAGGCCCGTCTGAAGTTTGCCAGAGAGCATATGGATGATCCAGAAGAGGATTGGGAGAATATCATGTGGTCAGATGAAACTAAAATAGAACTTTTTGGGAAAAAACTCAACTTGCCGTTTTTGGAGGAAGAAGAATTCTGAGTTGCGCCATACCTACTGTGAAGCATGGGGGTGGAAACATCATGCTTTGAGGACAGGACGACTGATCCATTTTAAGAGAAGAATGAACGGAGCCATGTATCGTGATATTTTAAGACAAAACCTCCTTCCATCAGTGAGAGCACTGAATGTGGAAGGTGGCTCGGACTTCCAGCATGACTTCGGGCTTCCAGCATGACTTCGGGCTTCCAGCATGACAATGATTCCAAACACACCGCTCGGGCAACGAAGGAGTGGCTCCGTAAAAAGCATTTCAAGGTCCTGGAGTGGCCTAGCCAGCCTTCAGACCTCAGCCCCATAGAAAATTTGTGGAGGGAGTTGAATGTCCATGTTGCCCCAAAACATCACTGCTCTAGAGGAGATCTGCATGGAGGAATGGGCCAAAATACCAGCTACATTGTATGCCAACCTGGTGAAGGCTTACAGGAAACGTTTGACCTCTGTCATTGTTGACAAAAATTTATGTTACAAAGTTTTGAGTTGAACCAAGTTTATTGACCAAATACGTATTTTTCACCATAATTTACAATTAAATTCTTTAAAAATCCTACAGTATGATTTCCTGGATTTTTTTTCTTATTTTGTCTCTCATAGTTGAAGTGTACCTATGATTAAAATGACAGACCTCTCTCATCTTTCTAAGTAGGAGAACTTGCACAATCAGTGGCTGACTAAATACTTTTTTGCCACACTTGACATTAAACCAACAGAACGTGGTATGGATGAGAAACGTTTGAGCTAATTTGAAAGTAGCAGATAAATAGGACCTGAGCGACAGGAGACACAAGTAAAAGCCTACCGGTATTTGTTTTATTTCCATTCTATCTCATGATTGTCTAGGAGAAACTACAGAAATATTAAGGATTGGGCCCCGTCCGATTACAAAACACACTGTCCTCAAAGTAGAAAGAAGTCTAGACTTAATTACTGACCACTGGTTTGTTGTGTAGATTAAACTTTTACATTTAAGCAAGATGAATGTTATACGTCAATAAGGATTGGGTTCATCTTGTCACAGTACACCACTACTGACAGACCTACTGCACTGCATTGAGAACATGCTCCTGTTAACCCTTTCTGTGCTGAATTTTCTTATGAAGCAAAATGTATTTATGAGCAATAAGTTGTTAGAGGATCACAATATTTCAATTTCAGTTAAAAATTAACTGAATCAACTAATTAAAATTTTATTTCAGCAGTCAAAACATTTTCAAATATAATTTTCAGTGTGATTCCAAATGATTAAAAAATATTTAAATATTATAAAATAGGTTTTTCTGACAATAGATTTGGTAGCCTGATGTGATTTGGCATCAACAGGCCTGAAAGGATTAAGGTACTGGAAGGGCCCATATCAACATTAAAACTGGATTATGAAGATTATATGTTAGTAGACTAATATTATAATTGCAACTGTAATCAATTATAGAACTTGCACCTTACATCAAATGCTGAAACCTGTTGTAGCTTTAGACATGAACTCACCGCCTACTTTATTAGGTATGCTTTGCTTGTACCAGGTTGCACACTTTCGCCTTCAGGACTGCCTTAATTATTTGTGGTATAGATTCAACAAGGAACTGAACACATACCTCAGAGATTTGGTCTATATTGACATGATCACACAGTTGCTGCAGATTTGTTGGCTGCACATCCATGATGCAAATCTCCTATTCCAGCACATCCCAAAGGTTCTCTATTGGACTGAGGTCAGGGGATTGTGGAGGCCCTTTGAGTACAGCGAATTCAATGTCATGTTCAAGAAACCTATTTGAGATTATTTGAGCTTTGTGACATGGCTTATTATCCTGCTGGAAGTAGTCATCAGAAGGTAGGTACATTGTGGTCATAAAAGTAGTGCTTGAAAGTTTGTGAACCCTATCAGATTTTTACACATGTCCTAAAAGTAGATCAAGAGAACCTCAGTTAGACAAATGAGACAAATCTATTATAACTTAGTGAGTGACAAAAGTATGTGAACTTTGCTTTCAGTATCTGGTGGTGGACCCCTCCCTGTGCAGCAGTAACTGCAAACTAAGTGTTTCCTGTTACTGTTTGATCAGTTCCTGCACATTGGCTTGGAGGAATTTTAGCCCATTCCTCCATACAGAACAGCTTCAACTCTGGGATGTCGGTGGGGTTTCCTCACATAACTGCTCGCTTCAGGTCCCTTCCACATCATTTCGATTGGAATTAAGGTCAGGACTTTGACTTGGCCATTCCAAAACATTAACTTTATTCTTCTTTTAACCATTCTGTGGTAGAACGACTGTGTGGCTTAGGGTCGTTGTCTTGCTGCATGACCCACCTTCTCTGAGATTCTGTTATGGACAGATGTCCCTGACATTTTCCTTTAGAATTCTCTGATATAATTCAGAATTCATTGTTCCCTCAATGAATGGCAGCCGTCCTGGCCCAGGTGCAGCAAAACAGGTTCCAAACCATGATACTACCACCGCTATGTTCCACAGATGGGATAAGATTCTTAGGCTGGAATGCAATGTTTTCTTTTCTCCAAACATAATGCTTTTCTTTTAAACTAAAAATGTTCTATTTTGATCTCATCCGTCCACAAAACCTTCTTACAATAGCCTTCTGGCTTGTCCACGTGATCTTTAGCAAACTGCAGACAAGCAGCAATGTGGTTTTTTGGAGAGCAGCTGGTTTCTCCTTGTAACCCTGCAATGCACACCATTGTTGTTCAGTGTTCTTCTGATGGTGGACTCATGAACATTAACCTTAGCCAATGTGAGAGAGGCCTTCAGTTGCTTAGAAGTTACCATCGGGTCCTTTCTGACCTCGCCAACTATTAGACATCTTGCTCTTGGAGTGATCTTTGTTTGGTCGACCACTCCTGGGGAGGGTAACAATGATCTTGAATTTTTTCCATTTGTACACAATCTGTCCTGAATGTAGATTGGGAGGGGGGGAGTCCAAACTCTTTAGAGATTGGTTTTGTAACATTTCCAGGTTGATGTAGCATCAACAACTCTTTTTCTAAGGTCCTCAGAAATCTCCTTTGGTTCGTGCCATGATACACTTCCACAAACGTGTTGTGAAGAACAGACTTTTGATAGATCCCTGTTTCTTTAAATAAAGACCTGGCTTTTATTCACCTTCAAATTACTGCTAATCATAGAGGTTCACATACTTTTTGTCACTCACTCAAATATGTAATATTGGATAATTTCCCTCAATAAATAAAATGATCAAGTCTAATAGTTTTTGTCCTCATTTGTTTAACTTTCCCCGGGGTCTCTTCATCTACTTCTAGGGGACTTGGGTGAAAATCTGATGATGTTTAAAGGTCATATTTATGGAGAAAATTTGGAAAATTCTAAAGGATCACAAACTTTCAAGACCACTGTAAAGCGATGGACATGGTCAACAATACTCAGGTAAGGCTGTGGCATTTTAAAAGATGCTCAATTGCTATTAAGTGGCAAAAGTTTGCCAAGGAAATATCCCAAACACCATTAGACTACCCTGATCCATTGATATAAAGCGGATGGATCCATGATTTCATGTTGTTTGTCGTAGAAGAAATCTAGACTCATCACAGCACTGTTTTTCCAATCTTTACTTGTCCAATTTTGGTGAACCCGTGCAAATTGCCTGTTCTTAGATGACAGGTGTGGCACCCAGTGTGGTCTTCTACAGCTGTAGCCCATATGTTTCAAGGATAGACATGTTGTGCATTCAGAGATGCACTTCTGCATACCGCAGTTGTCATGTGTGGTTATTTGACTCTGACCTCTAGCGTCAACAATACATTTTCATCCAGAGAACTGCTACTCGTTGGATATTTTCTCTTTTTGCCGACCATTCTCTGTAAACCCCAGAGATGGTGGTGCATGAAAATCCAGTAGATCAGCAAGTTCTGACATACTCAGACCAGTCTAGCACCAAAAACAATGCCATGTTCAAAGTCACATAAATCTCCTTTCTTCTCCATTCTGATGCTCAGTTTGAACTTTAGCAGGTCACATGACCATATCTACATACCTAAATGCATCGAGGTGCTGCCATGTGATTGGCTGATTAGACATTTGTGTTAAGGAGCAGCTGAACAGATGTAACTAATAAAGTGGCTGGTGAGAGTATGTACCAGTATTGCCAGTATATCCTGTGTTCAAACAATGGACATGCCAATATTAATGTCTTTTTCTTAATTCATCTCACTTTCATCCTACCCTGTGCACCCCACTTTGAAAATGTCCACTTGCATATGCTGGCCTACATAAATGCAAATTAAGGCTAGTTATTAGAAGATCCTGCATCAGTTCCTGCCTGTTCATATGTTAGAGAGCAATGAGACAAGTGGATGGTTGTCTGTTATTTTCCCTTTCCCGCTTGGCTTCAGAAATGCTTGTGTGTTCCACCTCATAGGTTTCAGTTAGAAAGCTGGAGCGTGGTGCTACTGGTCCTTCTCTTATCTGCCTTCTTCAGACTCACTGTCTTCACAACCTCAACCTGAAATAGAAGCCACAGCCACAAGAATGTTTGTCAATTGCCCAGAAAATAGGATATGACAGGTCATGTCCATCCTGCATGCACAAATAGACCACTCCTCTCCCCCCCTCGCCACACTCCCCCACTGCCATCTAATATCAATATTAGCTCTCAAGTGTACTGTGCAAAACACAACTTTCCTCTTCAAAATAATGAGAAATGTTTCAGAAAGGCAGCACTGTTCCTGAACGGAATGATGGTGTTGACAGATTACCAAACTATTCACTATTTTTGCTGAGAAATATGTTTGTGCATGATTGCGTAATTATTTCTGTTTTGTTAAAAAAAAAACAGAAGACATAAGCAGTGGACCCATTGCTTGGGATGTATCTTATAGACAGCTACTAGTTCCTATAATGTTTCCAATGGACAAAGAAATCTGTTGCTCTGAGTTATGGGAGCTCCCTAGCTATCATGTGCAATCATGTTAAGGCAGATATATTTGTCTGGAGAGCAGCAGGAGCTGCATCGAGAGTCCCACTGCATGACATTAGACTCGGCACGGGTGGGCGAAGGGGGGGGGCTGGGCATCACAAGCAGAACTCTGCCAGTAATTAATTGTGAGGGTTTTATCCCAGGGTTGTGGCAGCCAGTAGGTGCAGACATTTTAAGCACTAGCATAGCTGTCACAGAGCGGCATTCATACTAACATGGCAAATATCACAGGGTCCCGAATCAACACAAGCAGCCAGGAAGAGAAACACTTTGCAGTTAACCTTCCCAGGCCTCAATTTCCTCAGGAGACAAAGGCGGATGTGGCTACATTTACACCTGAGCTCAGAAAACCAGCTTTCTGACCCAGTGAATAACAGACTGTGCAAACAAAATCATGGCTAAATTGGATTTAATAATGTAGACTCTAATGTGTTTATTGAAGTCAGATTATCATTTCAATAAAATATGAACAGCACAGAGTGTCATCGAATGTCCACAGATAGGAGTCTGTAACTGTGAAAACACCAGAGAGCAGCTGAGTGGTCGCCCTCCTAATTGTATCTCCTTAAGTCATCAAATTCATCCTTCTCGAGCCTGGTCACTGAAACAAAGTCAAACCTGGGATTAGTGAAAGTTTCAATGTCACTGTGTAAGTTGAATGTGAAGAATTTTGTGCATAAAGATTAAAATTAATGAACCATTTAAAGCAAACAATTAGCAACTGAATAAAAACCTTATACCACAGCCAAGCAAAATAACTTTTATGACTGGTAGTTTAATTCCAATACTTCTCGTTACCATAACACACTACACAGGCTGTAATGTACAAGTGATTAATATCAACTGAATCTAGCCTTTCTGATGAGGCCCTGCGATAGAGGGTCATAATTCTCTATTTCTTGAATTATATAGGGTGAATAGCAAGAATCAACCCTAGTGCAGTTGTCACTTCATCAAAGGACATATGATCCCAGATGTAAGAGGACAATGGCAGGCTGGTTAGAGCTGATAGAAAGTCAAGAATAACTTAAATAATCACTTGTTACAACTGAGGTATGCATGTCTGAACACACAACATGCTGAATCTTGAAGCAGATGGGCTACAGAAGCAGACGACCACAGTGGGTGCCACACCTGTCAGCTATGAACAGGTAATTGAAGTGACAATTCACACAGACTCACCAAAATCGGACATCTGAAGATTTGAAAAACTTTGCCTAGCCTATCGAGTCTCAGTTTCTACTTAGACATTCAGATGGTAGGGTCAGAAATTGGCACAAACAACATGAAAGCATGGATTCATCCTGCCTTGTATCAGTGGTTCAGGCTGCTGGTGCTGTAATGGTGTGGGGATATTTTCTAGGCACACTTTTGGCCCCTTAATACCAACTGAGCACCGTTTAAACACCACAGCCTACCATGATTATTTTTCCCATTATCTCATGTAAAAGCTTCTAGATCATTGATGTTTGGTATAACTATCTAACTATCTAACAGCTTCTGTGCTGCAACTGTTTTTTTTTTAACATTCCACCAAAGAAGGCGATTCCAGAACATTCTAAAACTGATTCCGTAACCAAGCTTTGGTTGACTTGGAAGTCTGGTCTTGCTGGAGAGTCCAATTATAATCAAGGTTCAAGTTCACCACAGAAGGCATAACAATCCTCCTCAAAATGGCTTGGTATTTATGTGAATCCAGGATGCCTGTAACACGGTCGAGATCACTAGTTCCTGCATTACAAAACATCCCATCATTACTGACCCAACTCCATGCTTGACTGTCGGGACAGTATTCTTTTTTTGATAATTCTCACCTTTCTTGTGCCAGACAAAAAGCTGATCAATAAGGCCAAACGTCCAATTTTGTTCCATCACTTCATAGAACTGTGTTCCAGAACTCTGCAGGCTTCTTAGATTCATCTGGCATATTCCTGTCAACCCTTCCTGTGCTTCTTGGTCAAGAGTGGCATGCATAATGGAGTCTGACCATGAAGTACTTGGTTGTTAGGGATCTTCTTATGGTTGACATTGACTTCATCAGATCATCCTGTAAGTCTGCTGCAGTAACACAGAGGTTTTCTTCATTGTCCTGACGAGATCCAACACACATCAAACACATCCCTGGTTGGTGTTTAAGTGAACACATAACAGCTGAAGCAAATTAAGGGTCATTATTGAGTTCCCAATTTTTTTATTTTAAAATCATATATATATATACTGCAATCTGACTGCAAGTGTGTGAGTGGACTGCAGTCTGTAATTGTAGAACTATGCTTATATATAAATTAAGACTTGGTGAAATCATGATTTATATTTATTACATTTCTACATTTTAAAACACAGTTTAATTAAATATACCTTCTATAGTTTGTTGGCTATCATAGATTCTGCTATATTTAGAAATTGTCGATACCTGTGAAAAATATTATTTTACTTTTTCATTGAACAGCTTGCTTGAATTAAGTGCTGTATTAACACAAGCAGACAGTTCTCCGATAAACACCAGACATTGAATGTTGCCACAGAGCCACTTCAAGGTTTAAGAACAAGAAGAAGGTGGAAATGACTAGGAAAAAAAGTGTTTTATGGATGGAGCTCCCCCTCTGTCTCCTCTACCCTCACTCCTGCCAGTGATAAAATGTAGAATTTGTTAAAAGGTTACAGTGGATCAAAGTCATGTTGCGTCAGGATACCTGCCAGGCTGCTGGAGTGCTTACACTTGGCAGAGCAAAGAGACAAAGAATGTGCCATCTGCACCAAGATCAATGAACATTAGGGAGAGAGCCTAAAAATGGAGTGGGCCTGCGGACTGCACACTGTCACCAATCACTGTCACATTACTCCCCCTGGTGGCTTATCATAAAGTCCACCAGCCTAACAAACCCCTACACTGCCAAGTGTGACCTGATCTGGTGACCTGAGTTACTATGGAAAAGAAGCTATGTGAAAGACTGGGGTTTCAGGTTAATCTCATAATGGTAAAATTATTGTGTCCTTAGAAAATAAAAAACCAGAGGACCTGTAATTCTATATTGGAACCATTTTTCTAACCCACGTTCCTTTTTCTTCATTCCTTTAACTTTGCTGAACACTGTGAAACTGCTAACAGATTGACAGTAGGCTAATGGTCTCTTTCAGAGGAAATTAATCTCTTAGATTCCCTCCCTAGAGCATAAAGTTAACTTGTGAGTGAACAGAATGTTATACTTTCTACTTTTCCCTGTAACTCCACTGAGAATGGGCCACTGTTACAAGCTCATGTAATATTAAAAGCACCTTCATAAATAAAAAAGATCATATGAAATACCAAATTGGGAGTTCACAAATAAGATAATGTTTTGCTTGTTTTTGTACACAATGTTCATTTATGTAATGAAGAGTTTACCCAGTGGTGTAGTCAAGGCTACACTGCAGTGTACTCAGTTTTTAAAGGGTTTAAAGGGTTGTTCATTTTTCCTGACTTTAGTGATGGATTTGTGCAAATCCCAGAGGGAAAGTCAGGTGATTGCAGCATTTCAAATACAGAAAATGCAGAAAATAAAGCAGGAGTATTTAAAGTAAGTAATTACTGTACATACAGGAATAAATATAAATAAAATATATATAATAAAATATACTTAGTTATGTACTTCTTATTACTTCATTCATAAACCAGAGAGAATGAAAACTCTCATTCTTTTAAGTACGTGGAACCTAATTTGAATGGTCAATTACTACTGTGAGTTCTGATTGCTTAGTTCAGTCTATTTCTATGGCTATAATTGAATATTGTGGGGTTACATCCAGCTCTGTTAGTTCCGTTACCAGTCTGAGAAACTCATACATGGGCTGTATCTCAAACTGCAGGGTATTGTACAGAAAAGTATGTTAATAGTAGTAATTGTAACAATACCTTTAACAGTGAAATACTATTTATTGAAGTAGTATTCGGCTTAAGGTGCAGACTGCATCTCCAATGTTTTGAGGTCCATATACAGATTTGTTTATAGTGAGCATGGTTAGAATTTAAATTAAACGCATGAAATTTAATACAAATCAAGTCCTGGTGTGCTGCTGGCTTTAGCATACAACATAAATATCAACTTTATGTAATGTTCCATCACACTGTTTTTGAGACAGTTTCTGTAATGTCAGTCATAGGAAATTATGATAGTGTTTCAACAGTTCCACTGTTCTCTAGTTTTATTACAAGATGGCCATTGGAGGCTGGTTTTGTACATGAAGTCTTCATCACTCAAAGTCAACTGCTGGGCCAGCAGCTATGTCAACTTTACACAATTGACCAATCCATGGAACAGCTCACCATCCAGCACTATCAGCTTGCCGAATTGGTTGCTTACCGTCGTCGATCTCTCCTGCATCTGTGGAAACCATTCTGTCTACCTCCTTCTTTGTAAACTTTATCTGATGGAACTTTTGATCAGGAGATCAGTGATACCTTTCTGTGGAACCACAGCTCATCCCACTATCCAGTGGGAAGATAATATTTCCTACCTCATCTACAGTCTGGTTTATTACTTGGGCATACAACTAATTAAGCTCTTGCCACCCTGGGGAGAAGGGTGTGCAGGAGTTCAATGATGGGAGATGTTTTTTTTTTTGTGCTCAAGCTCTGTGTGTGCCCGGAGCAAGGTGCCTTGTATCCTCCCATTCAAGAAGCTTCATCCCCTGTCTGTGCCAGAGTGCCTGCACTCCGATTCAGTTTTAAATCCCTAGCATTTGTGTCCCTATTTTAGTGTCTCATTCACAATCTTTAGTTGTGAAAAAGAGTCAAGGGAGGGCCAAGCATGATGATGTGGCTCTCAAGTACTAAGCATGATGATGTGGCTGACAACTACACTCTATGAGAGACCCTGCATTTTAGACCAGTCTCACTCCGTGCTCTTAAATGCAGGGCCATGGCATAAATAAGGCTCTGCCTATGCGAGTCTTTGTGTTTTGGTAGTGACATAATACCGAAGGACAGGATTTATACATAACCTTTGTATGTATATTTATATATTAAGCTTGCATTATGTCTTTATTGTGAGTGGGAGCAGTGTCTCTTCACCAGACATGGAGACTGAACCAGAGGGTTTCAGCCTTGGGAACCAGTAGACTTAAGTCCACTTCTTTTGGTACACTGGCATCATTAAGTCCAGCTCTCAGTTTACTGGCTCTTGTAGGTTCCTGAGTCTAAGTGCTCCTCAGGGTGGGGGATGGGCCTGCGGTTTCATGTAACCAGTCTGGGGTACCCTCACATTAGTCATAAAGCTTCATCTGTATTGTGAACGCACCCCTTGCCTGGTTACATGACAACCTCAGACTCAGCATCCACCCCGTTTTGCCAGGGGAGGGTTGCAAAGTCTTCATGTGACCAGTCCAGGGGTGTTCCCCCATTACAAAATCTGTCAAGATTGTAAAGATGTTTCTATCACTGATATAAAGTAATCAAGTACTTTCACAAGTTAAAACTTGTAGGGTTTGGAAGAGCCACCTTGGAGTGGAAAGCACTCGATAAATTATGCTGTTGTGTTTGTATAATTAATATTTTTTAATTAATGCCTCATTTAAGTTTAAAAAGATCATATAATATTATATTTTTAAGGTATAACTACTGCATTTAATTTTTGAATGTTTTTTTAACTGTGAGATAACAGTATGCACAAATTTGCCAGAATGATCCATATAGCTCTGTCATAGCAGAAATAACTTTTAAGGTCTCCATCTTTACTAGATCTGAAAAGTAGAATTTTTCATGACCTGTCTCCTTTTTATGGTTTTATTAAATGCAGGCATACTGAAGAGTGTCTTCTCTGAAAACAGCAATACAAAGATGAATCCAAAGACAACAGATCATGTCCATGTGACAGCTGCACTTTTTTGGTTTGTAGCGTGTGTATTACACGGTATGAGAGATTGCTGTAATCACAGCATGTCTGGTTCTCCTGTCTGCAGTTCCTGTCTGTTTCTCTGTTCATTCTTACTGTTCCACACTCTGCTCATTCCTGCAGGAGCTCCCTGAACTAAAGGGCAGTTTGACATATTCATTCGTTCAGCTTAAGCCTCTTTGATTGTCTCCATTTCAAACTGGTTCAGCAGATGCATGCCCCCTCCCTTCACAACTAGACCCAACGTGAATATATTACTTTATGATTAATAGACTTGACAGTGTTCCTCTTAGCTAACCATCACCGAGGATCCTTCCCCCCGAGCTCAGCTCAAGCTCCACTACCTGCTAAATGCCATGCTGGTCTGACGAGAGCAGAGCTGGAAGGCAAAAGGAGGAGGACTGGAGCATACCTAGCAGAGTCCCAGCTGAAGTTTGACATATAAGAGAGCTCCGTCAGGGTGAGAGCATGCGTTTGGTCTGTATAGATTAGGAGTTAGAGAGATACGGAGGAGGCTGCCACAAGAAGATACTGAAAGAGAGAGAGACTGTTATTCCCCCATTCCACCCCTCCTTCTTTGTATAATGGAGCTGTGGGTTGTCAGAGTGAGAGAAAAAGCACTGCTTTTCTCTGAATGAGTCTGGTTACACACAGCTCCACTCCCATCTCTGTGAGGCCCAGACAGGCAGTCACAGGGCGGCTATCTCTGTGTGTGCTGCATACTGGAGTGGTCAATGAGTTTAAATGTCACTCTGAGTGAGAAGAGTATGGAAAAGGCTTACTGTTCAGGGTTACATGCCCATGCCATTGTACACTATACAACATTCTCTATTTTAAGATAACAAAATCCCAACTCATACCCATAAAATAAAAGGGTGATTTAGAACCATCTCAAACTAAAACCTATACAATGTCTCCCTCTATGGTCTCATATCATATCTATTCTAAAAAAAAGTGAAGTTTGATTCTAGGCTTCTTTGGTTTTGATCTAACATCAAGTCTTACATACAGCTGAGAGCAGTCTGGCAGTCATTTTCCCTAGTGTCACACTTATAAAGTGTCCAGATAAGAGATCAGAGGCATTTTTAATAAAGCATAAAGTGGGAAATGGTGGTCACTGATAGATTGGATCTGGGGGAACCTAATGCTGGCTGGTGATGACAGTGGTTTGTGAGGCCTATGTCCTAACTACAGAGTGCTACAGTGTGGACTGTGGTAGCCTAATGCTTAAGGTACTGGACTCTGGCTAAGGTTCAGATCTCACCAGGGTTCAAATCCCACCTCTGCATAGCTGAGCAAGATCTTTACCCACAATTGCTTGGACTGTAAGATTGTATCAGTCGTAAGTCGCTCTGGATAAGAGCACATGCTAAATGACTAAATGTAAATGCAATTAGATAAAAAGGAAAGGGATTCATACTAGCAAAAGGTGGGGTAACAGTTAAGTTCCTTAAAAGCTAAAACACTTTTTACTGTAAGAATAAAACTTACAAATCATTCATATTTGAATACAAATAAGGCTTATTAGCTGGACTTTAATATGATTTATGTAGCTATTGTATGCCATACAGTATATACAATTCTGGATTTGTAGAACTAAGTCATGGGGCTTTTTTATCAATTTAATTGAACATCAAGATCTATATGAATGAATCATTTCAACAAGTGTGATTAAACTAATGATTAATTTAAACTATTGCACCATTCATAACAACTCAGCAAGTCCAAGATCATTTATCTGAGCTCAATACTGACAAATCCTATTTTACCCCCACTGGCAGTGGACGTGTATTAAGATCTTGTCATTTGATGCAGAAACAAGCAAGTAGGTCACTGTCAATCTACAACACTTCAACACCAGCTATCTGGAGATCTAATCCTCCAATCCAAGCAGGCCAATCAATGGCCTCTGTCTGCCTGTTTCCGAATGGGTGCATGTTTAAACCCAAACAGGTCTTGTAGTCTTGCTATCAGCCATGCTTTCCTTTAACTTCACAGCAGGGCTCAAACAGCTTGATGGACAGGTGCAAGACAGAATGGAATCAATACACTCTCAAATTCTGAAACAAACCAAATTGCATACACAGCATGTGACTTCCATGTGCAGTGGAATATTGCAGTCTGGAAAATTTCTTGTACAAATGTAGGAAGTAATGACTCACACAGCCTACAATGTTTCAAACATATTCAAAGTTCTTGAACTAAACGACCATTCTCAGCATTCATGTAACTTATATGAAGCACATAATGTTTTGACATTTAAACCTACCTCAACTCCTATTCTAACCTAACACCGTAATAAAGTTGCATATGTATTTTTAAATAGGCTTCATTCAGTAGGTTATACAGTACTCAGTAATATTAAAAGTAGCAATACTTCTACTGCATGTTTGTTCAATTGTTCATGGACTGAACCAACAATTGTCAGGAGATCTGTTTATTAAAAACAATTTACTTAAACCAACTACAAATCACAAGTAGTCTCTGTGCAGGTATTAAAAAACTAGGCTTGGTAAATTAGTTGTTGCCTAGATCAGGTGGGGGACTTCATCCACAAATGTGTGCTCCAGGTTTTCATCTGAACTAAGCAGGAGCTGCACCTGATTCCATTTGTTTACTCAATTGACCTCCATCTTCACATTATTCATTAGCTGTATGAGGTGCATGTATTAGTTGTATGCTTGGTTGGAATGAAAATCTGCAGCCACACCTGCCCTTTGTGAATGAGGTTCCCCACCCCGTTGTAGACGATTCCCATTATGCAATACATACACTATATGGACTAAAGTATTTGGACACCCCTCTTTAGTCTTTGAATTCAGTTGTTTCATTCAGTCCCTAGTCTTTACAAACATTTGTGAAAGAATGGATCGTTCTAAAGAGCTCACTGAATTCATGCGTGACACTGTAAGAGGATGCTACTGTTGCAACAAGTCAGTTTGTGAAAATTCTTCCCTCCTAGATATTCCATGATCAAGTGTGATTATGGAAAAATGGAAGTGTTTAGGAACCACAGTAACTCAGCCATGAAGTGGCAGACAATGTAGAGCTACAGAGTGGAGTCATAGTGCTGAGAGGCATAATGCATATAACTCGCAAACTCCCACTGGACTCCACTCCATGCAAGCCACTGCCACTGGACTCTTGAGCAGTGGAAACCTGTTCTGTGGAGTGACGAATCATGCTTTTCTATCTGGTATACAGGGGTGCTTGAAAGTCTGTAAACCCTTTAGAATTTTCTATATTTCTGCATAAATATGACCTAAAACATCATCAGATTTCCACACAAGTCCTAAAAGTAGATAATGAGAACCCAGTTAAACAAATGAGACACAAATATTATACTTGGTCATTTATTTATTGTGGAAAATTATCCAATATTACATATTAGTGAGTGGCCTCTAGGACCTCTAGGACTGTGAACCTCTAGGACTGGCAGCTAATTTGAAAGGGGATATTAGAGTCAGGTGTTTTCAATCAATGGGATGACAATCAGGTGTGAGTGGGCACCCTGTTTAATTTCAAGAATGGGGATTTGTCAAAGTCTGCTCTTCACAGCACATGTGTTTATTTATATATATATATATATATATATATATATATATATATATATATATATGTGTGTGTGTATATATATATGTATATATGTAAAATGGAGGAGTCTGGGTTTCGTGGATGCCAGAAGAACATTACCTGCCTAACTATACTGTGCCAACTGTCAAGTTTGATGGAGGAGGGATAATCCTGTTTACCAGACACTTGCCTCGTTCTCCTAGTTACAGTGAAGGAAAATCTTAATGCTTCAGCTTACCAAGACAGCTTGGACAATTATCAAAATGGACATTGGACCAAATCCATCTAACTTTGTGGGAACAGTTTGGGTAAGGCCCCTTTTCATTCCAGCATGACTGTGCCCCAGTGAACACAGCAAGGTCCATAAAGGCATGGTTGGGTAAGTTTGGTGTGGAAGAATTTGACTGACCTGCACAGAACCCTGACGTCAACCCCATCAAACACCTTTGGGATGAACTAGAGCAGCAACTGTGAGTCAGGCCCTCTCAACCAACATCAATATGTGACCTCCCAAATGCTCTTCTGGTTGAATGGGCAAATATTCCCACAGACATAGTCCTAAATGTTGTAGAAAGCCTTCTCAGAAGACTGAAAGCTGTTACCGAGGGAGACCAACTTCATGCTGATGCCTATGGATTTAGAATGGGATGTCATACAAGCTCCTGTAGGTGTAATGTGTAGGTGTCACAACAGGGTATATGTTGACTGGTCTTCATGAAATCCTATTAAAAAAGTTAAAGAAAGTAAACTGTCCAGTTTCTGCTTGTGTGATTAGCAAGCTTTATAAACAATAAAAAGTTATCTAAGTATAGTGAATTCAAATATTGTTTGTATATGCATTAACTGTGTCATTTCAGTAAAAGAGTTCATTAGTACATAGCTTTAAAAAAACATTAAAGAAATTCCACCTGCACTTCATTTACAAATGAACAGAATCATTATTCACAGAGTACAATTTGGTACATCCACTGATGTAGCACACACTAAAGTGACTGTTACAGGGCTGTTTGAAAGGGTTGATGCACAGTATTGCCGTACAGGTCAAACCATCGTGATAGTCAAATAATCATTACATTTTTCGTAAGAGTCTGCCCATCTGAATTTAGCATTTTAGAAGCACACAATGAACAGAACAAAGGCAAGTGAAGATTCGGGGCTATAATTGGTTAAAACTGTAGTCTGGAGGCAGACAACACTTGGTTACAGTTCAATAGGAAGCCTGTCATAATTGCTTGTACACATCAGACCCGAGGTGTCAATGCAAATAGTGAGGAGAGAGGCAGTGGGACAAATTGGTCTCTTGTGTAAATAGACAGGGGACTTTAGTGAGTTTCTTCAGTAGTGAAAGATAATGAATCGAGGACAACTAATCAAATTTGCTCCCTTAAGCAATGTTAATGTTTATATATACAGTATTTTCAGGGGCTATTTATTCAGTTTTTTTCTCCTATGTGACTTGATCATGTTCTGTTAACTGTGATACATTTTTAGTTGCCCTGGTGAGCTAAATGTAATGCATTTACAAACCTAAAATCTGTAACAATACCGTATGATTTTGTCCATTTTCTTATGCTATTAGGCTTAATAATCACAAGCACCTCAAGATTTTACTTGCAGAATTTGCATGACTTATTGAAGTTGTCTGCTAATTAGTGAGCACATCTTGAACTGGAAAAATTGATGCGCTCACCACTCAACCACCTGCTCCCCTAACTGCAGTTTTATTGGAAGCAATCTGAAGGTCTCCATTATAACAATTTTTGTGCCCACTTAATCCAATACAGGGTTGTTGGGAGCCGAGGCCTAAGTGCCCTCACAGGGCACGTGGCGGGAATCAACTATAGACAGTGCACCAATCCATCGCAGGGCATATGCAAGCCCAAATATAACTAACACATTCATTTACCCATACTGGGACACTTTTCGAGACACAAGCTGACTAATACATCTTTGGAAGATGAGAGAAAACCGAAGTATCCAGAAAAAACCCATGCAGACTTGGGGAGGACATGCAAATGCCACATAGGCTGTGAGGTGACACTGCTAAACACTGCACTGCTGTGCCACCAGCTCACAGTGTTGCTTGCACACATTAAATCAAAGCATGAACTGATTCAGGCTAACTCAGGCTGAAATCCTGAAATGATATTGCCCAGTAAAACTGGTCAAGAAGGAGTCATTATGTGCAATGATATAGTGAAACAGTCACCAGCGATTTTACTTCTGCCATCAGGCCAAAATAGTTTCCCATATGCTGAGGAGATGAAAATGTAAAAATCTCAGTGAGCAGACAGGAGTTCAGGGTGCAGGTTCAATGATATGGTGATGTGTATTGGCAGATGTCAGACAGAGAGTTACCGAGAATAAGAATGAGTGAAAGTTTGGCAGCAATTACAGAAGGGATTAATCA
This sequence comes from Ancistrus triradiatus, assembly GCA_025084515.1. NCBI lineage: Eukaryota > Metazoa > Chordata > Actinopteri > Siluriformes > Loricariidae > Ancistrus > Ancistrus triradiatus. The sequence goes on from JAJAGP010001905.1 coordinate 27,921, forward strand.
CAGATGCTCCTAATCTCATGCTTCAGACATAGACTTGAGGCTGCAATTCAACAGCCTGGGCCATCATCTTACACACACACACACACACACACACACACACACACACACACACACACACACACACACACAAACAAACATTCAGTCACCCACTTACATGTCTTATAAGAAAGATAAACCCTGGGCATGCCCATCAAGTTTTCATTCCTATCTCTTGTTATAGCAAATGGCCTACTGGCTCTAATCCCACAGAGACAATAACCCAGGCCACCCAAGAGGTGACATGGATTCATTCGGTTATTTCTCTAATTTAAAAGAGCCCGGCAAGTTTGACAAATGGCTTGGGAATATTATACAGTTCACTAGGACAGATAAGCAAATAATAACATCCAGAATAGATCATTATTACAGATCTTCAGATAAAGATAAATAACAAAGTAACCTATTGTTAACAAGCATGTAGTACATCTTCTCTATAGGGATTGATTCCTTGCCATAATCCAATGGTTTATTCTTGGAAAACCATGGACAGAATGGAGTGTCTGTTTAGAAAAATGAAGGTCATTTTCCATATTCTGGTTGAAACTGCTTGGCTGTGAGCAAATAATAACATCAAAGAGGGGCAGCTAAACATATACTCACTGGACAAAAAATTAATCACTGACATGTATCTAATAGTATGTAATTCCTCCTTGAACTCTGATGAGAATTTCCTGTAGACTGGGATTTATGCCACTGCTGGTAAACCCAAATTACTGTACGCTTCTATACACCTACAAATTCAGCTTCTTCATTCACACTACGGCCTTTGGCATGCCCAAATGCAGTCACTCCATATTGCCAAATCATTAACATTTGCTTTGCAACTCATTTTCCACACATCAAACAAGACATTCACTGCACTGTACCACCTCTTCTTAATCTGTGTCCCATTGCACACCCCGCAGGTATTTATAGCCAAATAATCCTTTTACTCGTCTGTAGGAGCATGACGGTACTATGCCAAAGGTGACAAATTTTTTTGTCTGGGGAGTATAAAGTGGAACCTCAGTACTCATCTTTAATTTGTTTCAGAAGGCTTGTCGTGAACCAAAATGACTAGTACTGAGCACATTTTTCCCATAAAGAATAATGTAAATTGAATGAATCCATTCCAGACCCGCACAAAATCCACACTGTATAAGGCATTATATGCATTAATGGAGTTTTATTGAACAGGTGCTCCCTGATTCACGAAGGGAATATGTTCCAACAAATCCATCATTATTTAAGTGTTTGGTAGAGCGGTCTATACTGTATCATAGAGGAGCCTGACTAGTAAGTTAATGTTTAAAACACACAGCTGCTCAAAAGCATTATTTTTTAATAAAGTGCTGACAAATTTCATGTAATTTAGTGAGTAATGCATTGAAAGTGAAAAGGTAAAGAAAAACACTTACTCTATTATTTGCTTCTGGTTGGCTCTGATAAAATAACCTTTTTAGCACCCATGGAGACTTATTTGCACTAAGAATTCAGTATTGTAGATAAACGCAATAAAGAAAAACACAGTAAATACACCACAGACCTTCACTGAGGAAGAACTATTGTGAAGCTGAATCACTGATTTACTATTTACTGAATTGTGAATCAAGTTTCGGCTGTACTGAGTACTGAGCAAACGACGAGAACCGAGACAAATTTTTCTAGTCAAAATGTGTTGAGAACCGAATTCGACAAGTTCCGTGGTGGTCAAGAACCAAGGTACCTTGTTATATAACACTAGTCACTTTTTAAATCTTTATCAGTAGTGTCACTCATTCAGTGTCATGGGGCATCCCTGGTCTGCAACACGTGAATACAACCCAGCCCCATTCTTAAGTGAGCCCTGTAACTAGGGGAACCCCTTAAGGCAGGATCTTCTCTCTCTTTTCCTTACCTTAGGGTGCTCCGGCCCCTACTCTCACTCCAAACCCTTCCCTTGGTCTCTCAGGTGCCATATTCTTCTGGTCAGGACTGTGGTATCCTAACAGTTAAGGTACTGTACTATGACCCAAAAGGTTCAGGGTTCAAATCCCACCTCTGCCAAGCTGCCACTGTTGGGTTCTTGAGCAAGGCCCTTAACCCACAATTGCTTGGATTGTAATTTTGTATCAATTGTAAGTCGCTCTGGATAAGGGCGTCTGCTAAATGTAAATGTCTATCCTGTTTGCCAGTTCAGATATACAACTCTCCAAATTCATACAACTGGTCTTTACTTTTACTGTACTGTTTTTTAACTGTGCCATACGTCTGTGGAGGCGCAGCAGTTAAGGTACTGGATTATGGACCAGAGGATCCATTGTGCTAGTCCCAACACTGCCACTGTTGGGCGCTTGAGCAAAAGCCTTAACCCACCATTGTTCATACATTGCAATATTGTATCAGTTGTAAGTCATTCTAGATGAGGACATCTACTACATGACTAAATATAAACGTAAATCTACAGTTTGACATTTGTGAATATAGAGTTATATGTAGTAGATTACATGATTAGTTATATGATGTAGATTAGAGATGCCACTGGAACTTATATGTGCTTATATGGCAGCGTTTATGGGCACAGAATAGAACATATTGATATTAAACAAGTAAAATGAAGTTTGGTATTACAACTGTCAGTAGTACAAAAAGTCCTAAAATGGTAAATGTTCACAACATTGGAAATGTCTTCAGTGAGCTAGCGGTAATTAGCATTATTTTACAAACCATCCTGTTTTGAGCTCCATTGTCTGCCGTCTGGCTGAAAAAGTAGAAAATGTGTAGTCGTGTCTCACACTAAACGCATTAATGCTGAACTAGATTTGTGCACTGCAGATCGCACAAATGACGACCTACATAAGGAATGCAGAAAAACGTACTCATGCTAATAGTCCTCGATATTACAGCACATTCAAATCTCTATTCATGAATTGTAAATTTTGAAAGCTTCAGTTCTCCACAGACACTTTTAAAAAATCAGTTTGCACTTTTTTTTTTTTTTTTGTGAGAGAGTTGCCAATTCTTTTCCCACACAATCCCTAGAGGCTAGGTCTTTCTGTGTGATTTTGGGTTTCACCAGATCATTATATTATATCTACACCATATGAACCTTTCAGAAAATTTGCAAATTGCCATTTATGTTATGAGCCATTCACCTATAATGATTTAGCTCCCAAATGACACCTAATTTAAACCAAAAACGTCATTTAAGTAACTGGCTGCTTTTGCTTGTGCAATAAAAACTTCTCTTCTTACTTCCAGTGAGCAGTGCGTGTGTGTGTGTGTGTGTGTGTGTGTGTGTGTGTGTGTGTGTAGGCAAGACTCTGATTATTACTCGCCTCACACCTGACAGCGTCATTATCCATGTGCTTCCATTTGATGACTCCCAGTAAGGCCCTTTCAAAGGCTCGTGGGTACCTGGAGTAGGCTAGCATTTAATGAACAATGTTCCAAACAAGGATATATGAAGGCAGCTACAGTGAGAAACGGGGCTCCGGCCGAAAAAAGGTATGATTGTAATTACCACTCTGGACCTGTCTCACAGAGCACTGAATAAAGATGGCAGCCGGCAGCGTCAAATGTTGTATAGCTTTCCACTGTGAACTCTGAGTGGGGTGTGCATATTTTGTTCTGCATACATAATTGAGTACTTGCATGCCACTAAATCTTTTTAGGACATGCTTTCTCTCTCTTTCTCATTCTCTTGCTCAAGCTCTCTCTCGCTCACAAGCCAGCTTTTTGCGAGACCAACTCGGCAACCTTCTTTCAAACCTTCTGCTTTTTTGTGAGTTTAAGGTTTTGTATAGGGGATGCAAAAAGAAAAACAGGGGTCACAGACTGACACATCTACAGTGGGGCAAAAAAGTATTTAGTCAGCCACTGATTGTGCAAGTTCTCCTACTTAGAAAGATGAGAGATGTCTGTAATTTTCATCATAAGTACACTTCAGCTATGAGAGACAAAATGAGAAAAAAAATCCAGGAAATCACATTGTAGAATTTTTGAAGAATTTAATTGTAAATCATGGTGGAATATAAGTATTTGGTCACCCACAAACAAGCAAGATTTTTGGCTCTCACAGACCTGTAACTTCTTCTTTAAGAAGCTCTCTGTCCTCCACTGTTTACCTGTATTAATGCACCTGTTTGCCTTCATTATCTGTATAAAAGACACCTGCCCACAGCCTCAAACAGTCAGACTCCAAACTCAACCATGGCCAAGACCAAAGAGCTGTCGATGGACACCAGAAAGAAAATTGTAGACCTGCACCAGGCTGGGAAGAGTGAATCTACAATAAGCAAGCAGGTTGGTGTGAATAAATCAACTGTTGGGGCAATCGTAAGAAAATGGAAGACAAACTGATAATCTCCCTCAGGCTGGGGCCCCACGCAAAAATCCCAGAACTACACGGAGGGACCTGATGAATGACCTGCAAAGAGCTGGGACCAAAGTAACAAAGGCTACCATCAGTAACACACTACGCCGAGAGGAACTAGTGCCAGGCGTGTCCCCCTGCTTAAGCCAGCACATGTCCAGACCCGTCTGAAGTTTGGCAGAGAGCATATGGATGATCTAGAAGAGGACTAGGAGAATATCATGTGTTCAGATGAAACCGAAATAGAACATTTTGGTAAAAACTCAACTCGTTGTATTTGGATGCTGAGTTGCATCCCAAGAACACCATACCTACTGTGAAGCATGGGGGTGGAAACATGATGCTTTGGGGCTGTTTTTCTGCAAAGGGGACAGGACGACTGATCCGTGTTAAGGGAAGAATAAACGGGGCCATGTATCGTGAGATTTTAAGCCAAAACCTCCTTCCATCAGTGAGAGCACTGAAGATGGAACGTGGCTGGGTCTTCCAGCATGACAATGATCCCAAACACACTGGTCAGGCAACGAAGGAGTGGCTCTGTAAAAAGCATTTCAAGGACCTGGAGTGGCCTAGCCAGTCTCCAGACCTCAACCCCATAGAACATTTGTCGAGGGAGTTGAAAGTCCATGTTGCTCAGCGACAGCCCCAAAACATCACTGCTCTAAAGGAGATCTGCATGGAGGAATGGGCCAAAATACCAGCTACAGTGTGTGCCAACCTGGTGAAGACTTACAGGAAACGTTTGACCTCTGTCATTGGCAACAAAGGTTATGTTACAAAGTATTGACCAAATACTCATTTTCCACCATAATTTACAATTAAGTTGTTTAAAAATCCTACGATGTGATTTCCTGGATTTTTTTTTCTCATTTTGTCTCTCATAGTTGAAGTGTACCTATGATGAAAATTACAGACATCTCTCATCTTTCTAAGCAGGAGAACTTGCACAATACTTTTTTGCCCCACTGTATATTCACATACAACGTGGTTTGCAGGTTTATTTATCCTGAGTGTTTGTTTTTGACTAAAATCACTCCTCTGTCAACATTGCACATGAGCGCCATAGCAGAGCAAAACAGTGCTAGTTCCTGTGTAAATGGATAGTATCTGTCAAACGAGGAAGTCTGATTAACTCATTAAGAACTGCAGAATGTTTAATTGATGCACAATTATGCAAATGTTATTACATTTTCATACTCTTTCCCAAGACGCATTAAATACATCTCATTAAAGTGTTAATTATTTACATCAGTGAAGAGGAAATTTCTCAAAGGGAAACCGTATCTGGAGAAAAGCGCTTTCCTGAAAGATCTGAATCAGTGCTAACATTTCATGTAAGCAACAAGTATCCATATTTCTTTAGCTGTATGCGATCAAAATGTTGGCAGGAGTTCACGCCATTCTCTCTCATCATCTGTCTTGCTCAAGGTGATATTTCCGCTGCATTTTTTAAGACAAATCAAAGCTAGACAGTCAAACATTCAGCAAAATAGATAACGGCAGATTTATTAGCAAGAGAGAAGACATATACAGAGGCCTTTACAAGCTCAGCTGCATATGAATGCGAATTTCCTTTTCATCTATGACTGAGGGGAGTCGGGTAGTCTCTTCTACCTGGGTTCAGAGGAAGTGGAGTACTCTCGAGCAGACAATGGAGACACCTGAGGTCTGGCATCCCAGCAACCCCATCACTTTTCCCTCCTCATAGCCTGATCCAGAGCGTCACGTAATCCCACTCATTATTCCCAGCAGATTTGTTATTCTATTTGATCAAACTGGTGAGGACTGGAATGCAGTAGACCAGCGCTGACCTCGGCTGCAGATCAGGTGCTGAGGCAAATGTTTTCATTCTTAGAGGCCTCCAGGCAATCTATGCCTTAATAAAGATGCCCAGGGTGTTGGAGTTCTTCATGCTAGGAGGAATCCACTGCTTGTGCCAACTGTTCAGGGTAAGCACTGGACAGTGCACCAACCCATACCTCCCCCATACCCCAAGCAAGCAATTCATCATGCTGTTTTTTCTTTAATTTATGCCATTTTGTCCTGTTCTTTGTTTATTCATTTTACATTTAGTGAAGGAATCTTATGATGAATGGTTTTCTGATTTAAAGCAAAAGTCAAGTCAACTCAGATTGATTTCTATAGTGCTTTTTGCAGTGGAGCATTGTCTCAAAGCAGCTTAACAATTCTCTTCTAATTTATAAGGCCAATCTCAAATGGAGCAAGCCTAGGGTGACAGTGGCAAGGAAAAAGTCCCTAAACTTTATAAGGAAGAAACCTTGGGAGAACCAAGACTCAAAAAGGGAACTATCCTCCTTGGGTTGGCTTACAAAATGAAGTGACCACAGCCGCCTCTGTTAGCTCCTTCACACCATCTGACTCCAGTCCCTGTTAGTAACATTTTTCCCCAGTTTTTTCCCAGCCTGAATTATACCGCTGTTCAAGTTGGTCCTAGTTACCCATTTTCCATTATAACCCCATCCCTTTCCATTTTCTCTATCCTCATCTCGAGGAGTTCAACTCAGCCTTAGTTTGGTCTTAGTAATCCTCGGTGCTCGTATTGAACCTCTGTTGTCTCAGTTACCAAACTCTGTAGATGTTTTTGCACTCAAATTGGATTGATATAGTTCCAGGCCAGGCCATGGCTCAAATACTCTGTAAGGATTGATGCCTGCTTTTGGTTTCTATGTTGCACGATAGGGAACAAAATGACAAAGATGTAACCTTCACATAGCAAATTTTTACACTCTGGAAAGCAGCTTTAGACAATGACAAAGACATTCGAAAGCATGTGTCCAGAGAGCCATTTACAAGCCATGTCTGTGTTGGGCAGAAATGAAGCAGAGAGAATCAAGCAGTGACCCTATCAGTGGTCTATTAGTACTGACACGATAAAGAAAAATTGCAGCTACATTAAATATATAGGGGATGTGATGTGGATTTTATCTGTTAATGAATTACCCCTTCATGGATCCTTAGAATCAGTTTGTCTTAATGATGACACATTGGTTGTCTTTATGCTATTTCAAAAAACAATCCCAAACTCGCAGATATAGCAACACACATTGCCAAAATATACATTCCTTTGCAATAAAATAAGGCAGACCTAAAACTGCAAAATATTAAACCTTTTAATAGTTCTAACAACAGATCATTGGTCAAAAAATTAGAAAAGACCAAGAAAACTACTACTGACCCAAGGCCTGTGCCACTATTTACTTGTCACTGATCACTGAACTGTTGGGCTTTATTAGATGAAGTTATGAAAAGATAAAATTATGAATAGATTTAAATGTTTGCTAAAAACTTAAACTTATACATGTCTTGGTGTTCAATATATTTTGAAATACAGATGCTCCCCAATTTCAGGCTTCCATCGTAAAGTAATGCAAACTGAGGAGTTTTAGATATATTGTATATATCATAGCCTACCTTAAACATGCTTAAATGCTTACTTACATTAACTGAGAGTTGGGCAAGATTATTAACATAAAGCTTGTTTTATAATAAAGTGCTGAATATCTCATGTAATTCAAAACATTCAAAGAATGTATTGAAAGTGAATGACAAAAACAAAGTGGGTAGTCCATTGGTACACTGAGGGCACTGCTGCCCAGCATACTACATATCACTTGCCCAGGGAAAAACCTAAATAAAATATTCAGAACACAGTTTCTGCAGAATCTGTATTTGTGTGTATCGGATTCATATCATAAAGTTGAAATATTGTAAACCAATCCATTGTAATCAGAGGAGCACCGGTACCTTCTTTTTTGTCTTTTCCCAAAAAGATTAGTCATTAGTTGATTATCTTCAAGAAGTTCCTACATAGAAACAGGACTGACAGATATCTACAGGTAGAGATCTGCAATATACATGATTGTGAATCCCAAGGTAAATGAGCGTGGAAATCTGTTCCAAAAAAAAGCTAAATATCATTCAGGGGACGTTGTAAGAAACCACATAGCTTGTCTCCATCACTCCAACTTCAGCTATTCTGAATTTACAAGACCCTAAAGGCACAGCAAATCCCTATTTCACTCTCAGCTATTAGGAGAATAGGTCAGTTCTTTGAAACAACATGTGATTTTGCCAGAAAGAAAGGCTCTGGAAAGCCCAAAGCAGCTTCAAGCAGAGATGACTACCTGCTGAAATATAGAGTTCTCAAAGACAGGAAAAAAGTATTCAAAATCTGTCAGCGGTATTCAAGATCTCAGTAAAGACTCTTTTATGAAGTAAAATAAGCAGAAGATGATCTAATACAGGTTTTGTGTCTATACGATGTGTTAAAAAGCCATTGCTGTCTAAGAAAAACATCAAGGACAGAATTAAGTTTCTATTAACTAGAAACTAACTAGGAAGCATTTACTACTACTTGTCAATTGCTTGAAGCCATTAGCACTGGAGTGGAACAACATGTACTCATCTTCAATCACAAACCTTAAACATTTAATAAAATCAAATGCAAATGCTATCCCATACTAAAATACTTTATTTGTTTAATTCTTGCTAACTGTCAGTTGTCAGACCAGTTAATTGCTGTTAAGACCATTGAAAGTGTATATTTTGCAGTTTTGGGTTTGGCCCATGTTATATATACTGTGTATATATATATATATATATATATATATATATATATATATATATATATATATATATATATATATATATATATATAATATAATTATTTTCCAATTGATTCATTTACCTCCAATCTTTCCATTTGATTTATTTTCATCATTCTATCCCCCATTTGCATTAATTAATGCTTTGAATATTTTACTTTATTTTTACCTTGTGTTTTTCTCCTTCATCCTAGACCTTAGCTAAACTGATGTTATTCTGACAACTGGTTTCCAGGTTGTCTGCTTTACCAGGGTTAATACAAAACAAATATTTATTGAGGTTACAGTTGGTAGATTGAGTTACTATTGGATAGTAACTCATAATTTATTTATAATTAGACTAACCCCCCCATCCCACATTAACTATTGTGTATTGCTGAGCAGGAGCATAAAATCAAGGCAAGATTAATGGAATGCACGAATTATAATGTGTATTGCTAAACAGGAGTATAAGAGATCAGATGAATGTAAGCTGCTTGATGAAATTGGCTGCTTATTTAATTTCTTTAATTAAATTTAATTTTACACATATTTGTTGATTGCTTTTAAAATATTTACATTTAAATGGTGAATGATTGTTTACATGATTAAAATACACAATTATCATTATACTAGCAACCAATCAGGGCTCAGGTAGAATTATACTGACATACATGCTGTGCTTAAGTAAAATTTGACTAGAAATATATACAAATGCACAAAATAAATGACAGTAACTATGTGTGGAAAAACTTTTGGCTTTTAACTACTTGCTTTAAGTAACTAAACCCAAATGTTACATTGGTGTACGTTGCCAGACAATGTTTTAGAACATCCCCATTTTTACACTTTTTATTGATATGTGTGCAGTGTTACGTCTCAGTGTACTCTGAAAACATCGAACAAATAAACAAATTGCATACAAAAACATGAAATCATTTTGTTAACAACAAAATTTAATTTACAATTTGGAGTCATCCACTTCCACTATTACATTGTGGATATAATAGCCAAACACCCTTGAGACAGTATGGAAATCACGTATTTAGATGGGACTGTGGTAACCTAGTGATTATAAGTCCTGCATTATGAACCAGAAGGTGCAGGGTTCAAATCCCACCTCTGCCACTGTTGGGTTCTTCAACAAGACCCTTAACCCACGATAGCTTAGATTGTAAGCATGTATCAGTTGTAAGTTGCTCTGGATAAAAGTATCTGCTAAAGTATTGTTTGTTAAGTCTTGATGCATGCTCAATAATCCAGGTAAGAAAATCCCAGAAGTTGAATCTGTTCATTTGGATTTAAGGTTTTGTCGGAGAAATGTTTCGTCACTCATCAAAGTGACTTCTTCAGTCTCAGCTAGTTGGAAAACTTGCCCAATATTATATACAGCACATTTGCATAATGACTGGTACCAGCACCATTGCATAACAATGGAACCAGTGATCAGCTTAATATGCAGATCTGTATATAAGATTGGGCAAGTTTTCCAACTAGCTGAGACTGAAGAAGTCACTTAGATGAAACGAAACATGACGAAACATTTCTCCGGGTTGTTTTTAAGTTCTTCTCAACACTGTTGCAGAAGTTCCCATGCACTTACAAACTCTGCTGGCCAGGCCATGATTTGTCTTGTCTTCTTAGATAGTTCTGACATAGCCTATGGCATTATATTGCTGTAGAATGAACCTCTGTGCAAGTAGGGATAATCCAGAAGGCATTGCCTGGCACTGCAAATGTTATGGTAGCCCTTTTAGTTCACGGTGCCCTTTCTCGCTGTTACGATAGCAATATTCCTCATCCTGTAGTGAAATAATGCGCAAGTACTGTTCTAGAGGGTGTAAAAACAACTAGGGTTAGGTTTCTACAATGCTTTTATAGAGACAAAGGGTTTGATAGTAAAAACTCTTAAATTTAATTTTACCTAGAGGCAAATAGTTTTGTAGGTTTTAGCAAGCTTTTTGTAAATCAGGGCATACGTTGACATTCCGTTGTTTGTCCAATAATAATGGTATTAACCTTTTTCCATTTTAACTGATTTGGGTATTATTATTATTATTATTATTATTATTATTATTATTATTATTATAGATTAACATTTTCTTCAAATCTGTACAACGTGAAAAGTAACAGTGCTATGTGTCTAATGTACAACTAAGCCAGATTCCTGTCGTGAGAGTGACTTCACAGAACTCCAAACTCACATTTTTGGAAGAAAACTATAAATCCTCATTTGTCATAAACTTGGTGCCAGGAGTAAAAAATAGGTCCAGGGATACCAGAAATCACCATGACAACAGTATTAGATTAGAGGGGTTAATATGATCTCCAATGTGATTATCTTAGATGATATATGATTAGATATGATTAGAACAGATGAAATTACACGTTTATTAGATTTTTTTATGGCATCATCTCCGTAGTTTACTTTGGTTCTTAATGAAGGGTAGACAATTTAAAGACAATGAAATTACATGAAATAAAATCAGTCCTAATATGTAGAAGGGACACTCTTCTGTCAGCAGCAATTAGTGTAATAAGTAAAGGAAATGTGAAAATTCCTTAGCTACTCCTACCTTGATTTGTGTTAACTTGTCTCTAATCTAAGGGTAGGTGTTTCAAATGACATTCAGTTTCAGAGGATGTGATCAAAAAAGGGAATTCATATTTCTTTTTCTTGTCAACTTTATTCACCTTAGGCATCATTATATCTTCTGAGATTATACTATCTCTGTTTATTTTGAATGACATAAATATCCTGTTCTCGTTCTTTTTCTTATGCGCCTAATCCTGGTCAGGGTCACAGGAAGGCCAGAAGGCTGGAGTAAACTGGCTTTACTTTGTAGTTTTCAGGTACAGTCTGTAGTCCTTTGAAGTACTGTTCTCTCCTTGTCCACTTTATTAGATACATTCACCATTTTGCTCCACCTTGTAAAGTCAGAGACAATAGCTCAACTGTTGCTGCATATTTTGTTAGTCATCCTCTAATCCTTCATCAGGGCTAACAGGATGTTGCCTACAGGATGCTGGTGGTTGGACATTTTTGGCTGGTGGACAATTTTCAGTCGCAGCGCAGACACTGAGGTGGATTAAAGGTGGTCCAGGAGCACTGCGGTATCTGACCCACTCATATCAGTACATCACACACTAACACACCACCACCACATCAGTGTCAGTGCAGTGACCTGTGGTGTTCCTCTGGTGGTCCTGACTTTTGAGAACAGAGTAATGTGGACTAAAAATTATGCAGAGAAACAGATGGACTACAGTCTGTAATTGTAAATATAGAACGCCTAAGACATTTGCAGAGTACTGTATATACTATGTGGCATCAGAAAAGAGAGGCTATTAAATAATATGAAACCTCCCAGGTAAAGTAATACCGGATTAGACCCCCTTTGCCTTCAGAACTACCTTAATTCTTCATGTCATTGATTCAGCAAGGTGCTGGAAACATTCCTCAGATTTTCATCCATACTGATGTGATAGCATCATACAGTTGCTGCAGATTTGTCAGCTGCACATCAGTGATGTGAATCTCCACCATAACCCAAAAGTGCTCTATTAGATTGAGATATGGTGACTGGGGAGGCCTTTTGAGTACAGTGAAGTCATTGTCATGTTCAAGAAACCAGTTTGAGATGATTTGAGTTTTGTGACATGGTGTGTTATGCTTCTGGAAGTAGCCATCAGAAGATACACTGTGGTCATAAGGGGATGGACATGGTCAGCAACAATACTCTGGTAGGCTGTGGCATTTAAACAATGCTCAATTGGTATTAAGGAGCACAAAGTGTGGTAAGAAAATATCCCCCACATCATTACACCACCACTACTAGCCTGGAGTGATGATACAAGACAGGAAGGACCCATGCTTTCATCTTGTTTACATCAAATTCTGACTCTACCATCCAAATGTTGCAGCAGAAATCGAGACTCAGACCAAAATCAGACCAGACAATGTTTTTCCAATCTTCTATTGTCTGATTTTGCCCTACTATAAGCCTGTAAATATATAAAGAAATATAGAAAGAAAAAACTGGTTATATGTACAGCATTATGGAATACTTAATGGAAAATGTAAGGTTTAGATTCTTGGCTAGGGGGCTTGCTAATTAATAATAATAATAATAATAATAATAATAATAATAATAATTCAAGATTGCTGTACAGCAAAAAAAGGAAAATAACATAGGCAGCATATCAGAATTATGTCTAGGAGAGGAAAGTCTGAGTAAGCAGATAGGTCTTAAGTTAAGATTTCAGTAAGGTCATGTTTGTGCATCCCCTGAGGTGTTGTGGTCGGGCATTCCAGAGTCTCAGGGCTGCAGCACAGAAGGATCTGTCTCCAATCTGTCTTCAGTTTTATGACAAGGATGGTAAGAAGGTCAGTATCTGAGGATCTAAGTAAGCTGGTCGGTGTCTAGGGGAGAAGGATTTCAGAGATGTTAAAATGAGTCCGTGAAGTGCCTTGCATACTATAGCAAGAATTTTGAATTGAATACGGGCTGAGACGGGGAGCCAGTATAATGGCTATGGGGAGAGATGTGGGTAGATTTTCTGGTGTGTGGAAGCAGCATACCAGCACACTATTGATGTACTGGAGGGCTTATTTTAGGGCTTTAGAAAGAAGACCTGAGAAAAGTGAGTTGTAAAAATTGAAACAACATGTGATGAATGCCTGGGTCAGTATTTCTGCATCATGAAAACTGAGAGAGGAATGGAGGCGTGCAATATTGCACAGGTCGAAAAAGGCACATTTGGTTACAGAATTAATGTGTGTAGAGTCAAGGGTGACCCCTTGATTCTGGGCGGTGGAGGAGGGAGTTCCTCTTAACGCCATCTATATCAAGACTCTATGATATACTAACGATTAACTTCATCTCTGTCTTGTCAAAGTTTAACTTCACAAAATTAGATTCCATCCCGTGTTTAATGTGTTTAATCCAATTCAATGTAGTGTAGAGGAGGGAAAGGCACATTTGATTTAGGATTCATACTCTATCTCCACTGCATTCTGTTGATCATATGGCAGGTGAATGGCAGTACATTGTTTCTCCCCTGTAGTATTTAGAGCCCATAGCAATTTATTTTCCTCCTCTAACACATTCCTCCTCTTGACAAGTGGCTAATTAGTTGAACCAGGTGTGAGTCAGGTAAACATGACGTGAAGCTGAGACTCACTTCAAACATGTATCTAGCTTTTAGACTAGAGCACTCGCGCAAGTAAAATGTGTTTTTACATTTTATGCAACTAATACCCTGCTTTATGTATTGCAGAAGATTTTAGAGTGGTTACACAATCATCTGCTGAGTGAGAAAGAGATAGAGAGAGAGAGAGATAGAGAGAGAGAGACAGAGAGAGAGAGAGAGAGAGAGAGAGAGAGAGAGCAGATGGTGGAATAAGTAAAAGGTCTAAAGGCTCCAGGTGTTCACAAGGTTTGTTGACGGTGGCCCCAACTTTTGTAAGAAATGATGAAAATAAATCAGATTTGGCTTCTACTGTGGAAGTGGAAAGCATAGCCTAAAGTGTCTAATAAGTACATGAATATGGTTTTCATCCATCTTTTAGCAGCTCTTAACATTTCTAAGCTCAAGCCAAGGACAAATACAAGTTAATGGAGAGATGTAGTGAGACTATGTGCATCAGCAGGAGGCTTTTTTCCCTTCTTTAAAAAAACTTACTGACTTGCTTTTTATAACTGTTTTCTTACCAGCACCATACATATATGTAAATGACTTATTTTAATTCTAACAGCTCTCTGACACAGTCTCATCTAGGCTCAGTTTACAGAAACCAATCCACCAAGGCATGCTTTGGGATGTGGAAGAAAATTAGAGTATCCACAGCAAATTCACAAAAAACAAGGGAACACCAAGCCACTGCTAAAACACGCTCATTTTTTCGTGAACGTTGAACTGAACGCAACACATTTTTTAATAAAGAACTTGAACATGAATTAGTTCACATTATGTGTCATGAACGGCAGACATCACTGAAAATGAACGTTGGAATTTGTTTTCCATTGAAAACTGAGTGACATCTGTTTTCTCTTTGAAACGCAACGAGAGAAAGTTCCCTCTCCTCGCTGGTGCCGCTTAAATCATGTATCACCAGACAGAAATGGTTTTGACATTGTGTGCGCAATGCATTGCGGGCAACGTAGTGTCCGGCTGAGAATAGTTAACATACTGGCTAGTTAATAACATACTGGCTTCCGCACGACGTTACCCGTGATGAATTGCAGCAGAGCGGGGTAGCATAGCAACGCCGCGTACACAATTGCAGTGTCATGAGCAAATGTCTACAATGAGCAGTTTCAAAGAACGTATAGTGATTTCTAGCTTGTAGTGTGAAAAAAATATTTATTTGAATACCTCACGAAAAAAGTAAAATGAACTGAACTTTGAACTAGTTCAGAATTAAAATTGTGAACTTTGAACGTGAACTGTTCACTTTGAGCATGTATGAACTGAACTTGAACTAGTTCAGAAAAGCTGTGAACTGGCACAACACTGCATGTTAGGTTAATTTGGTGTTTCCAAAGTGCTCTTAGGGTGTGTGTGTGTGTGTGTGTGTGGATTGAGCGGATGAGAAAATGAATGAATGAATGTCTTTCAAGAACATGAATTCTCCCGAGTTACCTACAGATGAAGTAATAAAATTAAATGTGTATACAGATTATATTTATCTTACCTTGACTAGTCCAAGAAATCAAGACTTTCAAATATGTAATAGTGCTTGTGTCCTAATACGTGTGAGTTACTCTTGGAAATGACTGTGGAATTGCTATTCAGACAGATACCTTACTCTTGCATTGATAAAAACAATGCTAAAATGCTATAGCTTTCACTATATACAGTATACTATTTTTGTTTTCATTGTCTGCATTGGATTGGCACCCTGTCAAGGGCTGCTCCTGCCTAACGCCCTGTGTGGCCAGCTAAGCACCGGATTTCACATAACACTGACCAGGGTTATGCAGAAAAGAAAATGAGTGGATGTTGTCATTGTTTATGATTTTTGATTAACAGTACAGCCAATCTGAATAGAAAAAGAAGAAAATGCATCAAATTGGAATAGTAAAAAAAACGTTTTGCTCTTTGCTTTTATGCCTGGTGTTGATTGTAGGACAAGGTGATATCAGGACTGGCCCTCGTTAAAGCAAGAGGACAGTCCTGACATGTGCTGCTGACTAGATGTGTAGAACAAACATGTCTACTAGTGGGAGGGAGGCAGCCTACAGAGCCTGGTTGCTTGCCAGGTCCAAAGTGTCTCCTTGCCATATGGGTTTTGCTGTAGATTCCTGAATAGCAACCAGTGCAGGTTAAGATGTGTCACATTTAGCTGGGGATTAATTGGTGCTGGGAATGGACTATGCCATCTGTGCAATCAGTCTGTTCCCAGCTAGTCCCCCACCCACTCCCAGCATCTCTGTGGAGAGCTTGCGAGCCTTCCTCAATGCTACTACCCCCACAACGCCAATGAATAGAGCAGTGTGTGTGCCAATAACAGACCATTGAAAATCCTCAAATTGATTATCTGGGAAAAAAAAGAACATTTCTGTATGTCTCTCTCTCCTTCTCACCCTCTCTCAGCATTCTCCTCTGTCAGAACATATTATAAAGGCAGGCCCTGACACATTTTCTCATGTCAGTGAAAAAAATATAGCATTCTTTCTTTTTTTTTTTTTTTTTTTTTTTATAAAGAAGCCTGGAGCTGAACGAATGTGCTCACAGTATGAATATTCAAAAGTCAAATATTCAGTGGAAGCTCATTAATTATAAAGGGATAAATGAAATGCACATTTTCTTAAGAGGTCCTGTCCTGACATGTCACAAAATATCATGTTGTGTCTGATGTGTGTCAGAATTACAAGTGTCAAGTCAATGTGTGACCTATGATCATAGAAATTCTGTTTTCAGGCCACTGTTTATATAGAGCAACTAGAAATAGGATTTTTGCATAAATTTGGAAGCCTCTACACATTTCTGCTGAACTCTAAAAAGGGGCAATAGAAGCACCTACATAGTTTCATCAATATTGTTTCATTACAGAGGTGTATGAATTATTATTTATACTAGTATTACTATTTGCAGAGTACAAATATTATATAAACACTGACTTGGTTTATCAACTTGATGTACTGAGCTTTGAATTCTCTCATGAAGTGATTCATTCGTTATTGGCAAGAGATTTTTGCCATTTCAATACCTTAACAGTTCAGTCTCTCTATAAACCTAAATCCCTTATACATCTTGGCTTAGCAGGAGCAGTTGAATTCAAATAGGGAAGTGTGAGGTGGATTACTGAGTCAGAGCACTGTTGAGTCAGAGCATTTCTGTCATTTTTCT
The DNA here is from genome assembly GCA_025084515.1 of Ancistrus triradiatus. Lineage (NCBI taxonomy): Eukaryota > Metazoa > Chordata > Actinopteri > Siluriformes > Loricariidae > Ancistrus > Ancistrus triradiatus. The sequence goes on from JAJAGP010001905.1 coordinate 45,252, forward strand.
GAATGTGGTTTTCAATTAGAAAACCATAACGTTGATTGGCATTTGGTTCTAATTAATTATACAGTAAGAAACGTAGGTGCTAAAAGCTTAGTTAAGAGGCTTGGTTAGAAGTACTTATGTTGCTGGGCATAATCTGTGGAAAGGATGGTAGTAAGATGAACTGGCATATAGGTATTTTTGCATTCATGCCTTAAGTTAATGGGATGTTGTTACAATATCACACCTCCTGCAAGAAGACAAAACAGGTGATGTTGATTAAAGTGTGATCTGGCGGCACTGCCAGTGGGAGCAGTTTTTTTAGTTGATATAGCTGACAGTGTGAATCTCTGCATATTACTAGTACAAGTAAATGTGCTCAGCAGACCGCAAAAAAATGTTATCAATGCATAAAGATACATTTTGGCAGCAAATCATCTCTAATATAGGACGCAATATCCACTTTTATCAGTGCAGGTCCAAATCAAATCAAAATCTTATGCTTCAGTTGTTCTATATGTAGTCAATCAGGTAAGAGCTAAATTTCAAATGTCACCTTCTGCTAGAATTTTAAACATCTGGGTCAAGGGGTCTCTCAGGTGGAATGGAGAATCTTTAGGATTGTTTAAGTGTCATCCCCGCTCTCATCTCCGTTCAGTCTACAGCAGTCAAAGGTTATTTCCTCCGAAGAGAAGTGCTGGGCTGTCTGACAAGGTCATTGCTGGCGCCTAGGCTTCAGCAACACACTACTAATTGATATTTTTGAAAAGTGTGGGCTTTATTTTTTATGACGGCGCTTTCTGCATCAGTGGCTATTTGTGACAGGTTACGCCGACACTAGTCAGTCACACATTCACAATGGAGAGACCAGTTAAGTTAATGCTTTTTTTTAGATGTGGGCAGAAACAATTTTCATGAAAATCCAATAGTCTCTCCGAGTCTGAGACCTTCCTTGTATTTAAACTCTCACTGCATGGTGATTCTTAAATATCGCTACCCAAGAGGATTGTCAGACCAGTAATCTGAGCCATCTAAAAAACAGCACCATAATTAAGTGGAGTGCTCGTTATATACTTAGAGCCTGAGTAGGACATACAGATAACAAGCAGCAGCATATTATCTTATAGACACTGTGTAAGCATGCAGTAAATTAGATGATAATCAGCCAATTCTATCCTGTTGTTAATAATCCAATACTTGTCCAATGGTTGTCTTCCCCATATAGGGTTTTATTCTGTAAAGGCTTTGGAGAGGCGGCTGTCATGTGGTGTTGACCCTAAGGATGGTTTTGTCCTTGGTAATAGGCAGTGTGTAATAAGGGCCCGAGCAGCATACAGCATGCTGACATGAGCGGCTCTCTCCAGCCTACTCCTCTGGAAGTCCTAATGCAACAGCAGCAGCAGGCAGGCAGAAGGGGATCTGGCCTGATTGCTAGTCAGCTTGGCAAAAATCTGGCCTCCCTAAAGCCCGCTTTCACAGACAGCCCGTGTGTGCTTTCAGAAATAGCTTATGATGCTTCAAGTGGGAAATTGAAAAAAGTGCAGTATAGTCCCCTCCCCTGTCTATGCACAAGCACACATACACACAGAAAGCAAGCCTGTTAAAAAAACACATTAACTCTTCTCACACACTGAGCTATGTATTTCTAAGAAAAGGCTTATACTGAGGCTTAATCCCCCTGTTGGTGGTTGGACTCTCAAACTGTCTGGAGATCCCTGCAACAGATGACCAGTTAGGCAGACAGAAATGGAAATTTCCTTCTACCTGCACTTCAAGTCCAGAAACTGCTACCTCACGCTCTGTATAAAGAACATAATTCTGTTGTCTTTTATCAATCCCTCTTCATGATCTTCCTCTAACTTCACTTTGGCAGTGTTCATAATCAGGGGAACGTATTCCAGGCTGACAGTGGGTGGGTAGTGTCGGCTCCAGCTCCTAGGGGGTGGTGTCTCTAACACTAATCCACGTGGATGTACCGATTCAGTTACAGCTCTGCTGTGAGCCCAAGCAGGATACCATGCTGCACTTCCTCCTCCCTGCATGCCATATTAAATGGTGACAAATTGCATTTGTTAAGAAGCTAATTTCCCACAGTATCAAGTTAACTGCAGAAGTGTATGGCTCTTTCTACACAAGACTGTGTTTGGTAGGAAACTCTTCCTAGGTCTTTAATTAGTGTCACAAGCAACGTATTTGGCTGTAGCTGATTTTATATACATCTTTTTAAATTGTCAACATAAGATGCATTGCAGTTCATATGCCCTACATAAAAAACACTGTTGTGAACATGTTTCATCGGTAACACACTATGAAATATAAATGGTTCCAACCGGAGCTGCTTTCTCTTCCTCTCCATCATCTCCACACTGACAAAATATGTGCAAATAATTGCTCTTCATGGGAGATGCATTTCCATGAATATTCAGATCAATCTTGTGGCCTTTGTTTTGAGAGTGTGAATCCATCCATGCCTATCCTAAAATCATATAGCTGTTTCCAGAGCAAATTCATATCCTGTCAAAGCTAAATGGGAAGGTCAAGTTTTCATTTGTTTGCACAGTGAGGACTGCCAACCAGCCTTCTCTTACAGGTCACAGTACAGTGATAGAGCGTCATTCTGCATTAATCTCAGTCAATCATAATCAAAATCCATCATCTGTACATGCACGAGAGGAGAAGGGGAAATGGCAATGGTACTGCACAGATGACGTGTCCTACCCCATCTCCTTTACAGATATATTCATGTCTGTTGAACATATGAATATAGAAAGGAAATAATCACACCTTTTGAAAAATGAAGGACAATCCAGCATGCAATTTTAAACCTATTAGCAGACATGTATAAAGTACCCAGTACTTGAGGAAAGGTAACTTCACGTTTCTAAAGCTTAAGTTTCTAATTCAATATATACACACATTGACAAAAAAAAACCTCACCTAGAAGCAGTTGTTGGAATCGAATTGAACTTTATATGTATGAATGTAATGATGATATACAGTGGGGCAAAAAAAAGTATTTAGTCAGCCACTGATTGTGCAAATTCTCCTACTTAGAAAGTTGAGAGAGGTCTGTAATTTTCATCATAGGTACACTTCAACTATGAGAAACAAAATGAGAAAAAGAAATCCAGGAAATCACATTGTAGGATTTTTAAAGAATTTAATTGTAAAACATGGTGGAAAATATGTTTTTGGTCAATAACAAAAGTTTAACTCAATTCTCAATAAAACAACCTTTGTTGGCAATGACAGTGGTCAAACGTCTTCACCAGGTTTGCACACACTGTAGCTGGTATTTTGGCCCATTTCTCCATGCAGATCTCCTATAGAGCAGTGATGTTTTGGGGCTGTCGCTGGGCAATACGGACTTTCAACTCCCTCCACAAATATTCTGTGGGGTTTCGGTCTGAAGACTGGCTAGGCCACTCCAGGACCTTGAAATGCTTTCTACGGAGCCACTCCTTTGTTGCCTAAGCGGTGTGTTTGGGATCATTGTCATACTGGAAGACCCAGCCACGTTCCATCTTCAATGCTCTCACTGATGGAAGGAGGTTTTGGCTTAAAATCTCACGATACATGGCCCCATTCATTCTTCCCTTAACATGGATCAGTCATCCTGTCCCCTATGCAGAAAAACATCCCCAAAGCATGATGTTTCCACCCCCATGCTTCACAGTAGGTAAGAATGCAACTCAGCATTCTTCTTCTTCCAAAGACGACGAGTTGAGTTTTTGCTAAAAAGTTTTATTTTGGTTTCATCTGACCACATGACATTCTCCCAATCCTCTTCTGGATCATTCATATGCTCTCTGGCAAATTTCAGATGGGCCTGGAGATGTACTGGCTTAAGCAGGGGGACATGCCTGGCACTGCAGGATCTGAGTCCCTCTCGGCGTAGTGTGTTACTGATGGTAGACTTTTTACTTTGGTCCTAGCTCTCTGCAGGTCATTCATCAGGTCCCTCCGTGTAGTTCTGGAATTTTTGCTCACCATTCTCATGATCATTTTGACCCCACGGGATGAGATCTTGCGTGGGGCTTCAGATTGAGAGAGATTATCAATGGTCTTGTATGTCCTCCATTTTCTTACAATTGCTCCCACAGTTGATTTATTCACAACAACCTGCTTGCCTATTGTAGATTCACTCTTCCCAACCTGGTGCAGGTCTACAATTTTCTTCCTGGTGTCCTTCAACAGCTCTTTGGTCTTGGCCATAGTTGGGTTTGGAGTCTGACTGTTTGAGGCTGTGGACAGGTGTGTTTTATACAGATAACGAGGTCAAACAGGTGCCATTAATACAGGTAACGAGTGGAGGACAGAAGAGCTTCTTAAAGAAGAAGTTACAGGTCTGTGAGAGCCAAAAATCTTGCTTGTTTGTGGGTGACCAAATACTTATATTCCATCATGATTTACAATAAAATTCTTTAAAAATCCTACAGTGTGATTTCCTGGATCCATTTTGTCTCTTATAGTTGAAGTGTACCTATGATGAAAATTACAGGCCTCTCATCTTTCTAAGTAGGAGAACTTGCACAATCAGTGGCTGACTACATACTTCTTTGCCCCACTGTACAGTACGTAAGCGACTACAATAATAGAGCAAAAGAATATGTTTATTGGGGAAAACTGTACAATTGAAAGGAGGCTCTAGTTACCCTGTTAGGCCACCTCTAGCCTGGATACAAGACGAGATATGGTTGGGCATTGGAGGCAAAGAGGTTCCCTATGGTATCCTGTGGCAGATTTGCCCACAGATGTTGCAGCTACGCCTGTAGATCATCATCCATCACAATCACACCAGCCGTTGGGGTGTGTGTCGCTCCACAGCAAAGGCAGGATTGCAGCATTCACCATGAGGCCTCCATACTGAACGCTGACCATTGTCGGATCCCAAACAGAACTTGAATATGTTGCTATAGATGATACAGTTCCAGTCTGTAGCAGTCCAGGTCTCTTGATCATTACACTACTGCTAACAGTGATGACGTTTCTGGCTGTCAATGGCAGGACATGTAATGGGCGCCATGACAACAAATTTCCTTCTGTTAAGCACTTGGAAATGGTCCGGACAGAGACAGGATTGTGAATTGAAGGTGCCACCTGTGTCTGGATGGTGGGCATCAAAAGTGTGGGAGCTGCTCATGCTTGTCAGGGGATCACACAATCCTCTCTTCTGGTGGTCTGTTTGGGTTTCTCGGAACCTGTTCGCTGTGTATGCGTGCCTTCACAGAACCACTGCCCCCAACATCTCCTAACAACTAGGTCAGAATGGCCTAGATAGTGGGAAATTCATTGAAACACCCATCCTGCTTCTCTCAGTCCAATGATGTGAACCCTCTCAAAATCTGTCAACTGGGCAAAGTATCTTTAAGTGTGTCGTAGAGGCATATCTAGCTGTCAACGGTCTCTCACCAAGAGGTAGACAACCCAAAAGTAACCTCTGAGAGGCTTTTTATAGGGCAGTGGGGGAAGCACTTTAACACTCTCTTGTGGCCATTCCCAATGTCTACTGTAATCATTTACATATCTGCTGGAGGCATAACTGCATGCTAGGTTTTGCAGCAATCTGACATTTCTATCTGGGTGTGTTATTTTTTTGTCAATGCATATATTTAAGTATCGCAATCCCTTAAGAAACAAAAAAGTGATTTTACAATAATGAAATCCTGTCTAGTGTGGTAGGATGTCTTACATACAATTAATATAAAGGTACAGTATGTGTCATTTAACGTCCATCTGATCAATGGCTGTTTGCTTTAATGGCGGAGGTCTTAAAAATTATAATAAATTGTAACAGGAATTTTTTTCTGGACAAAGTGGTCGTAAACAGACACAAATCAGCAAAGACACTGTATAGCTCTGCCTGACATATGATGTTAAAGTATACGGTACAGTACTATATCATTATTGGTGTTGCATTCTAGTCCAGTGTGTTTTGCTGATTCCACTTTTTTATGCAATTTACTTGTGTTTGTGTGAATGACTTTCCGTTACTTATTTAAGTTGCTTTTCTTCCCACTACCCATGTATTCTGTCTAACCTATAATTAAATAAACTGGTTCACATTCCACTTGTTCTGTCTGTTTCATCTACCTGATCTTCTTTGTTATTCGTAATACTGTCTATCAATGCATTTTTGTCTTCTGTCAAACAAAAGTGTCAGTCGTTTCAATCACTAATCTATCACTGATATTTTCAATCATTTATGTATAGTTTGCAAGCAGTTTTCTTGTGAAAATACCCTTTATATTTACATTACCATAGCCTTCAAAGACCGTGTGACTATGGTCATGCCTGGAGAATGCCATTTAAGTCAACATCCTGTTTCACAGAACATAATGCGGATGTTAAACGGCGCATACCTGTACTGTCCTCATGAAGTAGGTTAAATAATATATAGTAGGGTATAATAGGGTTTTTTCTGCCAGCTTTATTAGGTGACAGAGTAGGACAACCCTACTTTGGTCACATGTCAACTGCAGACCCAGCCCCAACCCATGGAGAACTGGGACTCAGGAACCCAATCCTGGCGAAGTGTGAGGTAATCTGGACAGTACACAGAGAAACATGAACCTGTACGGTGCACAAAGGCTGCCGTTGGACATAACTGTTCCAATTACCAAAACACAACTGTAACCATCAGACCTCAGCTTGCTAGAGTCAGGATATGAACTAGAGACACTTAGCATTGGGAACCAGTCCTCTATGTATTGTGCCACACTCATCCATATCTAGCTTCAGTTTTGTTTATGGAGTAGTCTGTCTGTTTTTATCACCATTAAGTCCTGGTGTAAGCATTTGTGCAGTTGTGTACTGTGTAGTTTCTGGTCTAGTCTCCAAAATTACCTCTCAGGTTACATGGGGCAGGTTCCTGAGTCTTAGTGCTCCTCATGGTTGGAGCTGGATATCTGCTTCTCATGTGACCAGAACAAGGGTACCCCTACATTATACGTTGTGATAATCAGTAATGTTGCTATAGCAATTCAACTATGAACAGTAAATGCAAGCACAGTATTCTATCAATACATATGTGAAAGCAAAGTCTATTTTAACAATTCATCTCTTAGCCTTGTCTGTGTCAGCATGGATGCTGGTAACCATAGTAACAGATTTAAGTGAGGAGGCTTCCAGTAAGTTGCTGCTATGTGATTTACCTTAATAAATCACTGTGTGAAGTAATGTGCATGATTGTTGCATTATGTTGCTTTAGTTCAATGCTGCAATCCCTCAGCAGCTAGCTGTTGACAGTAACCTGGACAAGACATGAGATTTTTAAGCCACACGTGTACACAATTTGAGTACAGTTATAAATAATAATTACATACTTGATTCTTTCTGTACCTGCAGCTGATATTGATAGCTATGCTAGATTCAGCAGTATTATCCTATAAACCTGTCTGCAGACACCTGTTACCTAGATAAGACATCCAAATCCATAGGAAGTCACATGGAGTTGGTTTCCAATTTTCTGTTTTTTACAGCCTCCACTCTTGTGGGAAGGCATTACACTAGATTTGAAATCATGGCTGTGATGACTCACTCTCATTCATCCATATGAGCACAAGGAAATGTTTTTCCTTTGCTCCAAAGTCTGGTTTGTCACACCATTCTAGCCAACATTTGGCATTCACTTGGTACAAGGAGTTATAGTATGTGGCAGCTCAAATATGGAAGTCCAGTTCTTATGGTTTTGTGATCATTTTTTTATTATTAATTTTTGATTAATTTACAAGGTCTTATTTTGATGTTCTTGTCTAGGGTAGTAGTAAGAAAATCAGCATCTGGTTCTAGTAGATCCTGTTCTAGTTGCACATGTGCCCTATTGATTTGCAAGTGAGTCCAGTTCACAATAAAATGCATAAAGCAGCAGTCACAGTAGATTTTCATGAACTTTTCACTTTGAATAACGTTCTCAAGTGGAACTTCAAGCCAAGTTCAAATTTGGTGAACTTTGACACGTGAATTCACATCCTCGACCAATAACGCTACTACTTTGACCACAGTGACCTGAAGGGCAGGGCTTTGGACAGTAGTACTGTAGAGCCAAAATGGAGGAAATGTAATTGTAGCTTTGTGTCAGCAAACATTTTATATAATACGTATCGATTTCTCAAGCTGAGAATATGATGAACCCACAACCTGTTCTCTTTCATAGCCCTCCTCCTTCAAAGCAGAAGTACTCTCCAGTGCTTCCTTGTTCACACTGCAATATCGTTAGCCAAGGCTGTGCTAAATGCACCAAAATTTACCAAACTCTTCATTATTTGTTTGTTATTATATATTTTATCATATTGTCAAAATTGTCTAAATTGATTGTATGACTGTATCGTTTTTTTAAATGCCTTTCATAGTAATAGTTGTGGTTGAAATAGAATAATCCACTGAAATAGAATAATTCCCCCCCGTAGCAGAGACCTACTGTAGGTGTGATCATATCTCCTATTTATACTGTCTGTGTTTGACATGTTCACTGTGTTTATACTTGTTTTCTTGCACATCCCAAAAACTGAGGGTGTGATGACTGGTGGTAGACTGGCGGAATGTTCAAGGTATATTCTTGTCTTTCCCCAGGGACTGTAGAATTTAGTAGACCAACTGCAAAGCTCACCCAGTGTTTATCACATGTCTGAAGTTTGGGGGTTGCCCAGTGGTTGGGGGTTGATGGAAGGGTAGTGAAATCCGGGATTAGTATAATAAAATTTTTTTACAAGTTTGTCCAAAGTATTATTTGGGCTGATTAATAAATATAATGAAAAAACTTAAATGTGAGGAAATATATCAGGGCTCATGAGGAAACAGTGGGTACTGATGATGAATAAACAGCGAAGACATTTTTTCCTCTGATTCAACTCCTTAAACCAGTTATTCTGGTCAGGGTTGCAGATATCCTGGATAGGGCACCAGACCATCACAGGGTCAAGCATCTCTAGGGGATGCTTTATATATAAATTTATGACAAGAATTGAGTTTCTATTTGGCTTGGGATCAGGTCTATAATATTGAATGTGTTGGACAGACAGCATGGTGTTGATGGAGCCAGGACATGGGCTTGATAGACTTGGATGATGTCATATAGCTCTGATTTACTCCATTTCCCCAGGAGCTTACCCTTCCTGCCTGGATGAACTTGGAGTACCAAATTATAAGACACGTGACTACCTCTCTCCATCACTCTGAGGAAGGTCTTACAGTGGTGAGCTGACTGTGTGTGGCTGGGATCACAACAATAAGAAAAGCAGGCACAAATGTATATCAAAACATATCTATAACTGGCATGTACAGCATGTGCACTTGTCCACTAGCACTTCATCTTGATTCTCCCTTAGCCAATATAGATTTTTTTGTAATTATTTTTCCTGAAATTTTCAGCTTTCAAATAAAAATACACACCCATAATCAGTAGAATTTTCTGGGTAGATCGAGGAAAACAGGACAGACGCCAGCATGCCATTAAGCAGGTGGGTGTAGAGTGCCATTATTCTTTTTACGCCAATTAAACACGGCACATCTTCAAGAGCTCTGCCAAAAATAAGCACTCTGTAAATATGCTCAGGCAGAAAACTTTTAGTTTGGTGGCTTCTATTTGGGGTGGGGATAAAGTAATTAGGAAATGACTAATAGCATCCATCATGAGCTTCCCTCGTGAGTAAACAAGCTGCAAGCTCAAGTTCTTTCGCCATGCCACGCGGAAAACTGCACTGATATTCAGCACTTTATCGAATAAGCAAGGGGTTGAATGCTATGCATTCATCCACAATGTCAAATCCAAATTTTAGATAATAGTAGATTTATTTTGTGTAGTTAAAGTGTGTGCTATCTTCCAATAATCAGCCTCATGGCAACAATAGTCTTCACAATGCACATGTAGCAGGTTTGGACATCTGGCAAAATGACATGTTTTGTTGTTTTTGTAAATGAGAAGATGTCCTCTGCAAGCAATCACATTTAAATATGACATGTCTCTTCAAGTTTGAAAAACCTGATACTGAGTGCCTTCTTGACAGTTCAGGTGACACATTCAGACACAATTGGCTGTGTCTGAGGAAAAAGTGGCTGGTGGAGCAACAGTAATCACTACACAACCTTGCGATGGACTAAAAACAATCAACAAAACAAATATCCTGGCTGCAGAAGACTGTATCCATTATATATTTTCTCATTAAACAAGCACTACTATACTACATATAAGAATCTAATCAGGCCATGATGGTCAGAGGAGAATAAGAGACGGGTTCCTTTAAAAGCACCTCCAGCCTGAGGGGTGACTGAAGTTAAGACCAGAGAGAAAGGGAAAGCGGGGAGAAAAAAGCAGAAAGTCGGCAAGATGTGTTATTTATTCTGGAATTAACAACGTGCTATTCAGAATAAGCTTGTTAGCCAGTTAATGCAGAAGCAAAGAAATAAAGTGGCAAGGTCTGCGAGGCTGAAGCTAGAGTGAAACAGTAGGATAATGGGAGCTCTTACAATCTGCTGGCTGATTAATCAAGCTCTGCAGTAGTGCTCCAGAAACACAGCTCACACATATATACACAAACACACACAGAGTCTATGTATTACTATGTTTAAGGGGCATTTCCACTGATTTGGGTAAGTATAGCTAAATAATGCTATAGCCCTAACCATAACCTCACTGCCTCAAAGCAAATGATTAGATCCTTTTAGTGTTTCAAATAAATGCTACATTTTTGGAAATACATAAGCACTTTTGCTCATGAGGACCAGCCCCCCAAAAGAAATAAAAACATAGCCCCGCACACACTCGTGTTCCCACTTAGCAGTATTCTCTCGCTTTTGTTGAAGCAGCCACAGGCACGCTCCAATATAAACCCCGCTGCCAGGGTTACAAAGCCACACGCGCCCAGTACTACAGTACTTCACACAGGGACAAGTCAGGAACCCAGAGCTGAAAATGAACAACCTGTATGTCTGAAGGCTGTGAAACATTCATGAAAAGTTTTAAAGTGTTTGATGCACTAATATTGTTTGATTTATTTTGCTGAATGCACACCTTTGCTGTTTCACAGTGCGAGCGATAACGAATTGAAAGTGGCAGTGTTAAGAAGAAATCTCTAACATTGTCACTGTCCTGAAGCTAATGAAGGAGACACAGAATGTCATATGACACATTATTGATTGTCTCAGCAATTGTCTCTGGTATGGTGCATGACGGTAAGGGTGCCGGCTCCACACAGCACTACAGAAACATTTAACATTAATCAACCTCATCTGACGATGACTGATTGATTATTGTTAATAGTTTAGGCTTTTCAAGTTTTTGACTTAATAATATGCCAATGCCTACTCACAGATACATCCTCCAAGATACATAAAGCCTCTGCCTCCTTTCAAACTACTGCTTAAGCATAGGCACAAGGCAGCTGTATGAATGGAGTGCTATCTTTCTTGTATATGTAAGCTCACAGATGGCTGACAATATTATATTTAGTTTTCATTCGGAATCCAGTTTAGTTAAAGTTTTATCAGTTGTTGTCTGTTGATTTGGTTGGTTAGTTGTTTTTCGGATTTAATGTTTATTTGTTTTAGGTACAGTTTTAGAGAATTTTACACAGTGAACTAGACTCTAGGTAGAAAAAATAATTTAAAGAAAAGAAATAAAATGAAAACTGAAATTGATTCATGTATGGTCTTGTTTTAGCCTTATTCGTTTCAGAGACATTTTTGTGTAAGGTTTAGCTTTAGGGTATATTTATTTTACAATTAACGTTATTTGATGTTACTATTTTATGTAGTTTCAGATGCTATATTATTAATTTTTCATGTGGTGGCTTTTATGGTGCTGGATCATGGACCAAAAGGTCTAGGGATAAAATCTCACCCGTGCCAAGCTGCTGCTGTTGTGTCCAAGAGCAAGGTCCTTAACCCACAATTGCTTGGTTGTAGGTTGCTATGCATAAGGTCTTTTTTAAATGATTGAATGTAAATTCGTTAACACAGTTTTCACATCAACAAATCTCTGGTGTCTCAGGAACTGACTTTTCTCAATGCTGTTTTAAGAAAAAAGGGTATTCAGGGCCATTTAATCAGATCTTTAAGAGCTTTAATGAGTGTCAATCCACTGTTTTCTAACACCTCTCACAAAACCTCTTCAGCATCCACGCTGCTCTCTAATGTCACCTCTCACTTATGCAAGTGCAACAATCTTTACCATAGAGTGTCTGTAGCAGCTGTTTATATACTACTGAGAGTGCTGTGTATCAGTTTTGCCAACAAAAATTCACCTTCTCAGCAGCTCTCTGTATGTATTAGCTGCTGTTGGCACTGGACACATTTGGAGCTTTCCAGCGGTCTGTGTTCTGTTGAATTTCAAACAGAATAGACCATGATTATATATTTCCCGTAGTCTCTGCAGTGATATCGAAAAGCTTCGTTACTGGCCTCTGCACTCACACAGACTGCCATAGCTACAGGCAGAGATGAACACGCATCTGCTTGGAGAGGAAACCAGTTAAAGTAGTAGCAGCAGAGCAGAGAAAAACTCCCTCAGTCCCACTGACATGCAGGATTTCACTCAGAGAGCAGCTCTGCTCTTCCCAGTCATGTCTGCAGGCTGTGGGCATTGCAAGGTTTCTGCCTCAAACACAGCAGAGCCGGAGTTGATCTTGTGCAGAGAAAGGCAGCGCGCCAACCTAGAAAGCATCACCCATATAAGCCAAAGAGAGGGAATACAGAAACGGAGGAATGACAATGAAGAATGTAAGAAAAGTATGGATCCTGTAATATAAATCAATGGTCCGTCCAAGCAGTTCACTCAGGCAAAACTTGTCTGATCTGAGAATGAAACTGAGAGAAAGTGAAACTTTTCACTGGGTGAAAGTGGATCATTTAAAAGTCTGTGTTGTTACACATTTATATTCCCTTGTTCGATCTAGTGAATATACAGTATGTACAGTGACAAGCTATAGGACAGCTTTTGTAGTATGTACACACGTTCACACATTCACTGCATAAAACACAGTGGTGGATTGTATCAGAAAATATATCAAACCTGATATGATACAACTCCAGCATGTCAGGCTATTGGACTGGCCTGATATACATATACAGTACAATATCAGCTATCACAGGTACCACAAAACAAATCCTAAGGAAAAATCATGACACGATGTTGTGTACTGAGCAAACAAAGTTTGGGAATTATTAAGTGTTCTCTGATCTACAGCTATGTCACAATTATAGGGTCTGCCAAAATGAATATGACACAAACTATTGTACTTTTCACTTCACAGTGATCAGGCTGAGAAAAGATATGAGAAACCTTGTATTTAATAACTTATAAAAACCCCTTTTAGCAGAATTAACCACCACAAAACAAGTTGTGTAGTTGCTGCTCAGGCTTGTGTGCATGAACAGCCCAGGAGTCTCAAATATGGTCTGAACTCTCACGTAGACTTCAGATGATTAACCACTTAACGTTAATTTTAGCAATTTGAATTCATTGGTCCCTCAGTGTTCACAAGCTGTATACAGCATGAGGCAACAAAGCAGCCCCAAACCATGATCCTACCTCCACCATACCTCACATGGAGGGGTCAGTTTTTCCTCCAAATGTTTAAAGTTTTTAAAGAGCAGTGCCTTTCTACATACTTTCCTTCCATTATCACCATTGTCAGGGTTATAGTCTTATAGGGAACAGAGACTTTAGCAAATTTGAGAAATTTTGCATGTACAATGCATGTACAACTGTGTTTTATCTCACATCCTTTATCATTTCATTTTGTGCTTATGGTGTGGTCTTTACAGGACCCTCTCCTGTGAAAAAGTAGCAACATTACTGAATTTTCAACATTTTGTAGGGTACCTCTACAACTAACACCTCTGAGCCCATGTCATTCATTGGAACACCAGGCCCTAGTGAGCTTTCGGGTAAAGTTATTACCCCAGAGGTCTGTTAAACATTTAATCAGATTGTGATTGTCAAGAATCGTGATTTAGAAAAAAACAAAAAACATCAGACCATGTTTCATAAGTAATTAATGTAATTCCAAGAGTACATGTTGCTGGGGTTAGCACTCTCCAGTAAAGTGGTGGATTTATGCTTGAGTAACAGATCAAGCAATAATTCTAGCTCTCACTCTCTCTCTCTCACTAAATATGTTCTGACAGCAAATGTTATTTAAAGAAGTCCAATTATACATATTTCTCAACATAATCTGTCCATCCACTTTAATTAACTTGATTTTATATTTAAAGAAACTTGTGATGAAGAGTGACACGAGTTTAACACGTGTACAGTACATTTTTTAGCAGAGCAACAGCACTCTCTAGTGTCCACCAACTCTGCCTACAGAACAAACAACAGCTTTTTGTTTTCCAGTAACACATTTTAAAACCTGGGCTTTGTACTTGCTTGTATTTATTGCCCTGCGCTGTCTTGTTTATTTGTACTTTTGTGTTGTCCTGTGGTGTTCTGAGTTGGACCATTGTCCTAAAGGAAAAACATTTCTTTCTTCTGTATACTTGTATGTGGACCTTGATCTTGATCTTTGAAATTGCCTTTTTCATTTCTTCCATACGAGTAAACAAAGGAAGAAACAGACTACATGCTTACTGCATTCTCTCTCCATTTAAAAATACCTGTCCCTCCTGGCTGAATGATTATGACCACAAGGACATATTTATTTAGTTATGAAATGGAAGTGTACAGATAAATCATCCGACTGTTCATTTTCAGGGCTTTAAATGAGATAGATGTGAAAGTGTGTCAGAAAAGGCATGGGTCTCTATAGTGTGTATAATGCATAGTGTTACTTTATATGACTTGTAAAACCTGTGAACTAACTAATATTTAATTGCTATGTTTTGTTGTGATTTGGTGTGGTTTTTTGTTGTTGTTGTGGGGTTTTTGGGGGGTGGTGGGGTTGGGGGTTGGGTTTAGAAGGAAATTTTAAAAATAGTTAATACAATCTCAGTTAAACATACAAGTATACAGTGTTTTTTCAGAAATACATTTCTGACTGAATCATGCAGCCATCTGTGCTAAAGAAGTTACTTTCCTTCCTGTGTCTCCTTTGTACATGTCAGTAGAACTTGGCACTAGTTCTAGCCACTTCAGTATTAGCGCTTTGCACTAAGATTCTTTTAGTTTGATGTCTTGCATGGAAACTCATGTAGATTAAACTAAGCAATAATTATTTTAGATTTAGAATACATCTTGGCTTTGTCACTGAGATGTGTGTATGTCTCAGAAAATGATGGGTTAGCTGCAACACAGGGGCATTTGTGGCAAATGTGGGCAAATTGGAGGAAAACATGCTGCGACAACAGCAACGTTACTGAATTTTATGATTGCAGCCTTTACACTGGATCATGGATCATATACGAATTCAGTGGTCTTGGCTGAATCCTCTGCATTCAAGATGAAGTCAAGACTGAGTAATAATTCACCCAAGTGTAATTAATATGTTTTCTGGAGACCAGACTCAAATAACACAACTCTAAGAAATAACCATTGTATGTTTTTTATGTATGAAATATTAGTGCATACAACCATTAAACCAGTCCTTAGGGTCATGAAGTTGTTCCAAAAGGTGGATGTTTGTATGTGTGTATAAAAAAAGTATCACTTATTAAATTATTTTGACAGAAAGAAATGCACGTTAAATACTTACATTTTACTTAAAATTAATTGCAAAATATCAATATATTTTGACTTACAATACAATTTTAAAAAGGGAGAGTGCCACAGTAGGTATTTTTAGTCATGTGAAAATACAACCACTTATGAACAACTCCTAATTCATAGGTCAAAAACCAATTCCAGCATCCTGACTATTCACAAAGCACTTGTTCCCTGACTCTACCCTATTTCTCCAGTCTAACGTGAAGATTAGAAAAAGACTGGTTCAGTGGTGATACCATGTTTAAGCTATTGAACAGAAGGATATGCTTTCAAGTCCTGGCTCAGTGCCAAAGACTCCACTGTTCTGCCACATAACCTGATGTTGCTTGAATTGTACCATTGTGTCAGTTGCTTTGGAAAAAAGCATCTGCTAGTTGATAAATGCAAGAGCAGGAAGGGATCAACAAGACACGAGTCAAATCCTACAGATTAATTATAACTGAATTATAATTTGTTTCTATTAAGGCTACTCACAGTCAAGTTTTGGATAGTTTAGTTAATTCACAAAATAAGCAAAGTTAGACACCTTAATTCAAAGTTGGTCTGCAACAGGAATAGTCTGTTTTGCGTAGGTGATAGTTACTGAGCAGTCACTGATGTGGGATTATACAGGGAGGAATTTGACATCTTTTGGTACTGTTTCTACTGGTTCTTTTTAGCCTATCTAGTGCCTTCTGTTCTCTGTCTTCCCAATGGTTTTGTGGCCTATTCATAGTGTTATAGAGCTTGATAATGTTTAAGCGTGTTCATAGCTTGCATTTTCGATATTATACCTTAGAATGTCTCCACTGATTGGTCCATTGATAGAACAAAGGTTTCCAGAGGTAGTGTTACATATGGTGTTACATATAATTTTCATTCATTTCATACACTTATTTTTTCCGCTCTCAGTTATATGAGTCTATCTTTTGTTATGACAGAAGAATTAAATAACCAATCACAGTTTTAGTATATTCAATATCAATATCAGTTTTTTTCAGATGCATAAATCCTTTCACTGGCTGCCGTTGTATGGTGAGTGCATTAGAAACATAGAAAGAATTGCGATTTGTTGACAAAAGTCAACAAAGTATTGGATCTTAATTCCCATGTCAAACATGCTAACCCTTCAACAATTAAAATGCACGCTACAACAACAGCTATCCGATATTATTGCATCTAGTGGTAATGTGCTTAATGGTAATGAAATCGTTGCACTTAAGAATAAAATGATAATACACCAATAGAAAAAAATAATAATCCATCCAGATACAATGGCTTTGTTGTCATCCGAATGCATAGCTTCCCCTGGTAAAATACCATTCAAAGCCTTTGATTTATGCATGAGTCTCAGCATGCCTGATTTCACATGCTGGATCACATACGGCAGTCAGTTCATCTGATTGATTGGGTCTCTCTTGCACTGCGAATTTAATATCAACAGAAGAGTTCGGATTTGAAACCTGCTGGCAAACAGTATCCATTTTGCACAGTATCCACCTGCCGACCCGCAGCGAGGAGTCTATTTATCTACTGTACCTCCTGATTACTATCATTTATACCCACTCCTCCTCACACATACAAACTGTTATTATTAGAAACCTGCCAAGATAATCACAGGCATGCTAAGAAATCACTATCTGTGCATTCATTCTCCCTCTGGGAAGCTGTAGATCCTAACATGGCAAAAAAAATAATAATAATAATAAAATAGGGGTGAGGGAGCTGGAGCATGAGACAGAGCACCTCTCATCTCATTCAGTGTTTGTATTTTAGTGCCTCAGAATGAAACTGTCTCACTGGTTTATTCCCCATCAGATCAAGCCATGGGCTACTTCACTTAAAGTCATCCATCACAAACTCCCAGCAGCATGCACAGGTCAATTTCACAATTTTCCACCTGTGCCATTGCAGAGAGCAAGCATCTCTCCACCCCAAATATGGCCAAATCCAGCAGGCCACAAGAGCCTGATGCCCAATGAATCCATCCCAGTCTTGCAAACACAGGTATGCCTCCCAGGTCAGCGACCCATAATTGGATAAAAGATAATCCTCAGAAGCCATTACCACACATGGCCTGATATGAGAAACCATTGCCAAGTCACTGCCATGAGACATGCATAATTGAACTGCGACACACTTCCGATATTAAAGAACTCATTAATTCTACAGTCTAACAGTTTTTCTTCCATCTTTACACATGTTTACTGAATCTTTGGCTCATTTTCTCAAAACTCTGAACATGGATAGATCTTTTTACCAACCAACAACTCACCTATGTGCTCATCCCAAAATACATGAATATATTATCAGTACATTTATACTGTTAACATCAATCAGATATACACTGTAGTCAGAAAAATTACATTAGGCTAATGTATAGCTACACACAAATGCAAATACTGTAACAAATATCGTTATATAGTATTTTCCAGAATGCAGTATCGTGGAACTTGTGTTTTGTATATAATATTTTACCCAACAAGAAAAATCCAGGGAAAATTGGTAATTTTTTTTTTAACTCTAAACACAAAAAGACAAACACTATGATAGCGTTTTATGGTCACTGATTAAAAAAATAAATTGGATTTTGAGAATAAACTTAACACAAGACCACTCAAAGAATGCATGCAGAAAGAGAAGAACCAACAGAAAAGGAACAAAGAAAAAAAATGAACATAGCGCTTCCTGTGCCGATAAACTGCGCCATTGAAATCAATAGTCAACAGGTTTATTTTAGATGTTGTATGTATGTAAGTCCTTCCACAAAAGAGAAAACGGCATCCAAGTCCTTTTGATTCTTCCTTCTGAATAAACATAGTTTCTTGTACAAAAAATTCAGTGCTCTTATAATCTGATTCCGACATAGAAAACCTACATGAAAGTATAACATTATAAAATCCTCTATGTCCCTCATTTTCACAGTTAGGCTCTACAGAGTAACAGTTTCAGCATTTCGACTTTATTCTTGATATGCAAAATGTAAGTAAATATTGACTGCATCCTGCTCCCAGTTCTGGCCTGGCCACAGCAGCTCAACACAAGTGGTGTTCTCCCTGGCTAAACAGCAAGGAAAGAAATCTTATGGAGATCCAGCTGCCAACATCCACACCTCAACTTCACCATATGCATAATCCATATACCTTGCATTGCCTTGCCAAAACACTCTTTAGTTGGGCTTAGGAATGGGGAATATGGTGGGAGGTATAGAACACTAAATTGGGGGAAGAAACTCATGTTCTTCTACAAGGCAACATTCCTGGTCTGCTCTGGTTTGAGAATGGAATGAAGAAGGCTATGTAGTGTGATGAGAAGGTTGGATTTGTAGCGTTAGCATGGTGGTGGAGGAGGCCTTGCTAGATAAAGCTGTGCACATGGGGATATTAACTCCGTGTTGTCCAGAAACATTTACAATGGCACATAAAGCCAGCTTACGAACATACTGAATTACAATAGCGGACAGCTCAAAGACTCTCTGAACAGACAATATAAGAAAGACATAGCGCAGTCAATATGGTGAACACAATACACCAGAGTACAGTACTGTAATGTGCCATAGTAAATTCACAGTTTATTACTTACTTGGAGATATTCATAGCACCGTTCTTTAATCATCTCTGAGTTTTGCTCAAATGGCACCCTGTAGACCCGTTTCATGCAGATTCAGTTGTGCTATAATAGATGTTCCAATGTAGACGAGCCCACCTGCTGAACGTTATTGAATACTGTGTTGTCTGCAAGTATGTGGTTCTGGATTTCTCACAGAGACATTTCTGGCTTTTTTGACAATTTACAAAAACACACTCTTTAATGTCAAAGTGAAAAGTTCTACAAAGTAATGTCAATTAGTTCAAATATATAATGTAAAATAATGATTACATAAATAGTACTTATTTAACATTTGATTTTTTTAATTTAATTTACATTACATTGTAGAAATCCGTTTTGACTTTGACATTGAAGAGTTCTTTTGAATATATATTCTTGTCAAAAGCCAAATTATATTGACCATCATTCCATTTATAAAAGTAATAAAAGTAGAAGGTCAAGTCAAGTCAGATTTATTTATAGCACTTTTTACAATGGAGCATTGTCTCAAAGCAGCTTTACAATTCTGACAAGGAAAAACTCCCTAACCGTTGTAAAGAAAGAAACCTTGGGATGACCAAGACTCAAAAAAGAGTTAATGCCCTTTCGCATGGCCCGGGTATGGTGAGGCTGTAGCTGATGACGGATCAACTTGAATGGAGCTGAAGAGGAGGAACATCTTAGTGTGGGGGGCTAGAACTGGTACCGGATTACAAGCTCAGAGAGAAAAGAGCAAATGTAGTTAGTTATTGATTAAGAGCACAGGCTCGATTAACAATCACTGATGCCATGTGTAGCATGAAACTCCAGCAGCATTAGCTGAAGCAGCATAGCTAGAAAGAGGAGAACCAGATGGTAACACAGCCAAGAGCGATCACATGAGACATCAGCAACCCACCTCTCCATGGGAGCCAAGAAGACAGCAACCCAATGTCCCAGATCACCACAAAACTCTTTGACTAGGAACCCCCAGCTCTGCCCTTAGTTTAAGGCAAGGATGCACCAAGTCAAGTCCAAGATGACTAAAGCCCAGCTCAGCCGGACATCCCACCAGACACTGCCGGCCAAAAGATAATGCACGACAAGCATCAAAAAAGGGCATTCCAAGAGGGTGAACACTTTTTTTATATGGACTGTACATTAAGAGCAGTAGAATAGTGTAAATAGTACGTAACTTACTGTTTCTGAATGTACAGATTATAGATGCATCCATGTAGCCGCTCAGGTTAGGCTGAAATCTCTGCTCAGTCTCCCTCACACTCATTCTCTGCCCATCCTCCCCATGTGGCCCTGATCTCATCTGAAACAACTGTCCTTCCTCGTCCTCATCCTCTTGCTTCACGATTGACCTCCAGTTTTCTTTCTTTTTATTTATAGTGCTAAAACTCAGATTTCTAAGTGAACTACTACATAAATAGAGTTTATACCTGTGAGTGTTATTTATAATAGAGCTTATCATTTTGATCGCCATTGATTTCCAAAAGAATCTGAGACTTACTTTTGAATCTGAATGTAGAGAACTGTGTGTAGTGCTTTGCAAAAAACCCTGAGAATTAGAATTAAAACAGTGTAAAACAGAAATTGTGCTTTCATTTTTGCAGGTATCGTTTAGCAATTTGATATACAAGTTACAGGTTTTCGTGTGTAAACAATTGTGAATAACTGTAACCTGTTGTAAAACACTTGTTGAGCAAAAAGGCAATCCATGGTTTGATTTTAGAAATACAATGGGAATGTTTATACTTCAGTCTTTTTTGTCTTGAATAATAAACGTGACCTAATCTCTTCTCTGAGCATCAGCTCATCAAATTTGCATATAAAGTGGTGCTTGAAAGTTTGTGAACAGTTTAGAATTTTCTATAGGTCTGCATAATCTGACCTCATTAAAACATAATCAGATTGTGCAGAAACTAGTCTAAAGTAGAGAAAAGAGAAACCAGGTAAACAAAATGGGAACATAAAGATTATATTTGGTAAGGGATCTAGTGAGGAAAATGATCCAATAGGACAGATAGTGAGGGGCAAAAGGAGGGTGTGTGTGGTGGGTTCACCACATCTAAGCTATTAGTGTTATATATATATAGAGATCTATATATAGGATATATATGATATATATATGTATATATGATATATATGATACATCAATTACAGTGATTGCAAAAAATTCGGCCCCTGAACTTTTCACCTTTTGCCACATGACAGGCTTCAAACAAAAGACATGAATTGTAATTTTTTTTAAGAATCAAAACAAGTGGGACACAATCATGAAGTGGAACGAAAATTTATTGATTTGGATATTTTAAACTTTTTTTAGAAATAAAAAAACTGAAAAGTGGGGCGTGCAAAAGTATTCGGTACCCTTGACTTTCAGTGCAGCAAACTAATCCCGAGGTTCAGTGAGGGATCTCTGATGATCCAATGTTGACCTAAATGGACTGACTATGATGATAAACAGATACACCTGTGTTGTAATCAAGTCTCTGTATTACTGCACATGCTTTGTGGATTAGTCTCCGAGTTATGTTTAAAGCGAAGAGAGAATCATGAAGACCAAGGAACACCACCAGGCAGGTCCGAGATGACTTGTTGTGGAGAAGTTAAGGCCAGATTTGGATCCAAAAAGATTTCCCAAGCTTTAAACATTCAAGGGGCATGGGCAAAGTGATTCATATTGAAATGGAAGGAGTATCAGCCCTGCACAATCTACCAAGACCCGGGCACAGTCCTCTAAAAATTTAGCCAGACAAGGAGAAGGACTGCTCAGGAGATGCAGGCAAGAGGGCCCTATGATCACTCTGGATGGAACTGCAGAGATCTACGTGAGGGGGAGACTCTGTCCATAGGGACCAACAACAGTCGTACCAATGTACCAAAATCTGGCTATTGAAGAGTGGCAAGAGAAAGCCCATTTCTCAAAGATATGCCATAAATGATAGTTGCCACAAGCCACTGGGAGACACACCAAAACAGTGGAAGAGGGCTCTGGTCAGACGAAAAATTTTTGGGCCACAATGCCAAAACGTAGTTTGGCGTTAAAAAGCCAACACAGCCATCACCCTGAACATACCATCCCCACTGTCAAACAGGTGGGTGGCGCAGCATGGTTTGGGCCGGCTTTTCTTCAGCGAGGGACAGGGGAAGATGGTTCAAATTGATGGGAAGATGGAGATGGAGCAAAAATACAGGACCCAATTCTGGAAGAAAACCTGTGGAGTCTGCAATAAGGCCTGAGACTGGGACGGCGATTTATCTTCCAACAGGGACAAGATCCAAAACATAAAGCAAAATCTACAATGGAAGGGTTCACCAAATAAACATATCAGGTGGTAGAATTGGCCAAGCAAAAGTCCAGACTGGTAATCCAATCGAGAATCTGTGGAAAGAGCTGAAAATGTGCTTCACAAACGCTCTCCATCCAACCTCACGAGCTTCGAGTGTCTGCCAAGGAAGAATGGGCAAAAATGTCCATTCTCTCGATGTGCAAACGATAGAAGAAATACCCAAGTGACTTGCAGCAGCTGTAATTGCCAAAAGAGGGCCGCTACAAAGTATTAACGCAAGGGGGCCGAATAACTTTTGCACGCCCCACTTTTCAGTTTTTTATTTCTAAAAAGTTTTAAAATATCAATATATTTTGTTCCACTTCACGATTGTTCCCACTTGGTTGTTGATTTTCACAAAAATTACAATTTCTATCTTTAAGTTTTTTAAAGCCTGAAAATGTGCAAAAGGTTTTGGAAAAGTTCATATGGGCCGAAATACTTTTGAAAGGCACTGTATAGATAGATGAGAGCTAGATAGATTACACACACACACACCACACACACACACAAACACGCGCACACGCACACATGTGGTTTCAAAACATCACTGCTTAGAGGAGATCTGCAGGAGGAATGGGGCCAAATACCGCTCAAAAGGGGGGTGTTGTGCAAAACCTGGTGAAGACTTACAGGAAAACGTTTGAACCTCTGTCATTGAGAACAAAGTTATGCTACGAACGTATGAGTTGAAACCAAATTATGAACAAATTGTATGTTCCACCAATATGTTACAATTCAATTCTTAAAAAATCCTACAAGGTGATTTTCCTGGAATTTTTTCTTTATTTTGTTTCTCATAGTTGAGTTGTACTATGATGAAAATACAGACCTATTCTATCTTCCAAGTAGGAGATTTGCCAACAATCAGGGCTGCTAAAAACACTCTTGCCCCCCCCACTGTATATATTATATATATATTATATATAATATAATATATATATATATATATAGAGGAGAGAGAGAGAGAGAGAGAGAGAGGAGAAGAGAGAGAGGAGAGAGATGGGAGAGGAGAGAGAGGAGAAGAGAGAGAGAAGAGGAGGGCGCGCGGAGCTGTGGTGAGATCACAGAAATATATGTGCTTTAAGGCCAAACACAACAGTGGGACAGACTCAAAATAAAGAATGTGCTAATAACAGGGATAAAAGGAGTTAGGACGCCGTGAACATCGCGCCGCTTAAAGTAGAACGGAGATGCCACTAACAACGCCGAGCTGCAAGCGCGAGACAAAAACGAAAGCAACTCGTTCACGTGCGCTGACTTGGGAGAAAGAGTCAACTCGATTCGGAAGTGAAAAATGTCTTGCCATGCGTAATGGCGACAAGCCCAGCTCGTGGAAACACTACAAGGACATGCTGATAAAAAATACAGCACTTGTCACATAGCAAACAAAAATTAATGCAAGAACCCAATCGCTAGAATAAGCTCGCAAATACTGAGCAATAATATCAATGACAACTTGGTAGAAACTTGGCGGAAGCTTGGGTCATCACAGCGATGGAGCTGATGTCACTCATCAAGAGCGAGCGTTCAAAGAAACAAAAGTACAGCGCCTGGAAAAATAGCGAAAGCAGGGCAAAGTGCAATACCCAATCGCTAAGACTATCTCAGGAATACATAGTATAATCAATGGCTGTTAAGTGGGTGGAAACGGAGGCTTGCATCACTACGACGACCGAGCTGACGTCACTAGGCAGGTGGAAGGTTCAAAGCATGCCAAAAAACAAAAAGCCAGTCACAACGGAATCTGACCCTAGAAATATTAAGTTATAACCTATTTCACCTCGAGTCTTGCGATGCTACCACACTTTTTCTCTGCAAAGAAAGAGTGTATACCGTCTATCCCTAGCCGAAGTCGGTGGTGGGAAGTAGAAAGCAAGCGTGCGACAAGAGACACTGCTCACAAGTGGCCTTAAATACCTGAATGGGCAGGTGTCCCTTGTCAAGTGTAATCAGCCCCTATTCTAAGCATTGCATGCATACTCGGAATTGCCATCCCAATTCGTTTACCATGCGATCACCACCCTCTTCCGGGCTGCACGATTCCTAATACATTCATTCACTGATATCTGCTTAATCCAATTCAGGGTCACAAGCGGCATCACATGGAAAGAACCACCACTGGATGGGGCACATGCACACACGTATGCACGCACACAAACACTCACTGAGGGACACTTTTCAGACCCCAACTGACCTACTGCATGTCTTTGATATATGGGAGGAAACCAGAAGGAATGCCATACAGGCAAGAACAAGATAACTCCATACACACAGCAGCTCAGCCAGGACTCTAACTAAAGTCTCTGGAGCAGTGATGTGACACCTCTGTGCTGCTGGATGTGTTGAAAATTAACTCCAGAGACCTAACCGATATGACCTGGGTTCAAGTCTCTCCAAGATCCCCTATCTTTTCTGTAATGGTCCAACAGATTTCCTATCACATTGAGGCTGTAGCCATATGAAGTGAGAAGACCTGCTTATCAAAGCCACACTTAAGGAAGTCACATATTTACAAAATGAGTTAATTTCAATTCTCTTTAGACCAAATGTCTGGTGACATGGACAACGGGATCAACAGTTGTGAAGAAGCTGATGTGGGCAGGGGAAATTTCACAGCACATACTCAGAGCATTTTAATTGCACCAGAAACTAATTTGGAAAGTAATTAGTGTTTGCAAGGCATATGCCTTGCAGTTCAACAGGAGCCATGAGTAATGCTGATACAAGGGGATGTATGCACACAAGCACTTCATAAAGCATGCTTTGGCAGCAAATGAGGTCAAAGTGGTCACAAGTAACTAAAGGCTTAAAAAGAATTGTTAGCATTATAGTGCAGCTCATACTTATCTAAGGTTTGATAATGCAGTGCATCTATAAACAAAAAAACGAACACACACACACAGACACACAGACACACACACACACACACGATAGAATGATAGATTGCATCACACAGTTGCTGCAGAATTGTCAGCTGCACATCAATAATGTGAATCTCCACCACAACCCAAAAGTGCTCTATCTAAAGGGATCAATTTCAAATTCTGATTCTGTCCCTACCATCTGATTGCTACAGTAAAAATTGAGATTCATCTGAGCAGACAACATTTTTCCAATCTTCTGTTGTTCAATATTGGTGAACCCATGCTGCTGTAGCCCA
Source organism: Ancistrus triradiatus (assembly GCA_025084515.1). Lineage (NCBI taxonomy): Eukaryota > Metazoa > Chordata > Actinopteri > Siluriformes > Loricariidae > Ancistrus > Ancistrus triradiatus. The sequence goes on from JAJAGP010001905.1 coordinate 70,918, forward strand.
TCTTCTTCAAGGTTTGATGTGTTGCGCATCAGAAATGCTCTCTGCATATCTCGGTTGAAGAGTGGGTTATTTGAGTTACAAACGGTTGCCATCATCAGCTCAAAACCACTCTGGCCATCTCCTCTAACTCTGGCACATCCAGGCATTTTTTGCCCAGAGGAACCTCTATCTATATATACCAACAACATATATGTATATCCACAGAATGAGTGAGGAACAGATGAATTTATGTGACTTTTGATTGTCATATATATGTATATACTACCCGCATATATATATAATATATATATATATTATATATATATAATATATATATATATATATATATTTTATATATATATATATATATCTATATATATATTTTAATACACACACCTGCTCAAAATAAATAATAAAATAATAAATAAAGTAACACTCAAATAACACACCTAGATCTGAATGAATGAAATAATTCCTCATTTGAATACTTTGTTCTGTACAAAGGTAAATGTGCTGACAACAAAATCACACAAAAATCATCAATTGGAAATCAAATTTATACCAATGGAGGCCTGGATTTTTGAGTCACACACAACATTAAAGTGGAAAACACACTACAGGCGGCCAACTTTGAATGTAAATGTCCTTTAAACAAGTCAAAATGAGGCCCTCAGTATTGTGTGTGGCCTCCACGTGCCTGTATGGCCTCCTACCATGCCTGGGAATTCTTCCCTGGGGAGGTGGCGTTTGTCCCTTAGAGATCTCCTCCCAGACCTGGACTAAAGCATCCCCCAACATCCTGGACAGTCTGTTGTGCACCGTTACGTTGGTGGATGAGCGAGACATGATGTCCAGAATGTGCTCAATCGATTCATGCTAGGAACGAGCGGCAGTCCATAGCTTCAATGTGCCGTCATCTTGCAGGGACGCTGACACACCCACCACTTATGTCTAGCATTGTCCTGGCATTAGGAGAACCCATGGCCAACCGCACCAGCAATCTGGTCTCACAGGGCTCGGAGGACTCATCTCTCGGTACCTTATGTCAGTCAGGCTACCGCTGGCTGGCGAGCACATGAGGGCTGTGCAAAGCCCTCCAAAGAAATGCCACCCCACACCATTACTGGACCCACTGCCAAACGCGTTCCATGCAGAAGGTATTTCAGGCAACAATCGCTCTCCACGACGTCTCCAGACTCTATCACGTCTGTCACGTGCTCAGTGTGAACCTGCTTTCATTTTTGAAGAGCACAGGCGGGCCATGGCGTAATTTTCCACCACCCCCTCTGTGGAGTCGGTTCCCTCATAACCATCCTCATGGAGAACGGTTTTCTAAACGTTTGTGCAGACACCCTGGCACTTTTGTGGCCTGCTTGAAGGTCAGTTTTTTGGCAGGGCTCTGCTGCAGTGCTTCCCTCCTGTTCCTCCTTGCCACAAAGGCAAGCGAGGTACGGCCTGCTGCTGGTTGTGTTGGCCCTCCTACAAATCACTACACAAACAACCTACAGCCTCCTCCACGTCCTGGTGTACTGGCCTGTCCTCCTGGTAGTGTCTCAGCCCTCTTGGACACTACGTTGACAGACACAGCAAACCTTCTTGGCCATCATGGGATGAAGCTGCACTACTACCTGAAGGCCACTTGTGTGGGTTGTGAGTCCGTCCTCATCATGCTACCACGAGTGTGAAAGCACTACCAACATTCAAAGTGCCAAAACATCAGCCGAAAATATGATACGAGAACTGGTTCGTATTCCCCACCTGCAAACCATTCCTTTATATCGAGTGTGTCCTCGCTAATTGCCAATAATTTCCCACCTGTTGTCTATTCCTTTGCACAACAGCATCGCAAAAATTGATTTTTCAATCAGTGTTTGCTTCCTAAGTGGAGACAGTTTGATTTCCACAAAAGTTTGATACTGGAGTTATATTGGGTTGTTTTATAAAGTGGTTTCCCTTAATTTTTGAGCAGTGTATATACAGTGGGGCAAATGTATTTTAGTCCCAGCCACTGATTGTGCAAGTTTCCTCCTACTTAGAAAGATGAGAGAGGTCTGGTAATTTTTCATCATAGTACAACTTCAACTATGAGACAAAATGAGAAAACAAGAAATCCAGGAAATCACAATGTAGAATTTTTATAAGATTGAATTGTAATCATGTGGAAAATAAGTATTTGTCACCCACAACAAGCATGATTTCTGCTCTCATCAAGACCCTGTACTTTCTTCTTTTAGGAAGCACTTCCTGTCCTCCTCTCGTTCCTATTTATGGCACCTTTTTTGACCTCGTTATCTGTATAAAGGACACCTGTCCACAGCCTCAACGCCAGACTCCAAACTCAACACGGCCAAGACCAAAGAGCTGTTGAAAGACAACCAGAAGAAATGTAACCTGCACCAGGCTGGGAAGGGTGAATCTACATAGGCGAGCAGGGTGTTTGGAATAATATCAACTGTGAGAGTCAATTGTAAGACATACAAGACCATTAAATAATCTCCCTTATCTTGGGGCTCCATGCAGATCTCATCCCGTGGGATCAAAATGATCATGAGAAATGATGAGCAAAATCCCAGAACTCCAACGGATATACCTGATGAATGACTGGTAGAGAGCTGGGACCCAACGTAACAAGCTACCATCATTAACACACTACACCAGTAGGAGACTCAGATCCTGCAGTGCCAGGCGTGCCCCCCTGCTAAGCCATACTGCCAGGCCCGTCTGAAGTTTGCCAGAGAGCGTATGGATGAACCCAAATGGATTGTGAGAATATCATGTGGTCAGATGAAACCAAATAGACTTTTTGGTAAAAACTCAACTGGAGGAAAAGGATTCTGATTCGCATCCCAAGAATCACCATACCAACTTGAAGCATGGGGTGGAACCATCATGCTTTGGGGCTGGTTTTTTCTGCAAAATGGACAGACAAACTGATCCGTGTTAAGGGGAAGAATGAACTGGGCCATATATTGTGAGATTGGTAAGCCAAACCTCTTTTCCATCAGTGAGAGCATGAAAAAGATGGAACGTGGCTGGTCTTCCACATGACATGACCAACACACTGCTCGGGGCAACGAAGGGGTGGCTCCCATAAAAAGCATTTCAAGGTCCTGAGTGGGCCTAGCCAGTCTCCAGCTCAAACCACAAAGAAAATTTGTGGAGGAGTTTAAAGTCCGGTTTCCCCAAAACATCAACTGCTCTAGAGGAGATCTGCATGGAGGAATGGGGCCAAAATAGCCAGCTACAGTGTGTGCATACCTGGTGGGAAGACTTACAGGAACATTTGACCTTTGTCATTTGTCATTGCCCAACACAGGTTATGTTTACAAAGTATTGGGTGAGCTGAAACCAAAATTTTATTGACCAAATTCTCATTTTCCACCTAATTTACAATTAAATTCTTTAAAAATTCTACATTGGTGATTTTTCCGAATTTCTTTTCTCATTTTGTCTCTCATAGGTGAATTGTGTATCTATTATGAAAATTATAGACCTCTCTCATTTTTCTAAGTAGGAGAACTTGCACAATCAGTGGCTGACTAAATACTTTTTTGCCCCACTGTATATATAAAACCTACAAATTCAGCTTTTTCCTTCACACTGTGGCCTTTGGCATGGCCAAATGCAATCACTCCTTTTTGGCAATCATTAACATCTGCTTTGCGATCAATTTTCTACACATCAAAAGAGACATTCACTGCACTGTACCACCTCTTCTCAATCTATGAATCCCGTCACATTTATAGCTCGATCATCCTCATACAACACCATCTAAAGGAGCCTGAAGTTACTTTCTTCAGGAGCCTTAAGTACCACTCAGTGTGACAAATTTTTTATCCGGGGAGTGTACATATTTATACAATATAATTCAAGAAGGGAAAGTGCTATCAGTTCAGTTGTGACTGATATCTGATACTCCCTTCATCTTGCAGCTTCTTGTTTTCATCAGACCTCATTAAAAAACAATGCTGGAGTGAGCCTGTCCTGGTGTTTGCTGGTTGACTGCACCATAAATGTGAGGGAGTCATCACTCCCAATTGAGTGATAAGCTAACACACAAATTGGAGCTGGTTTAATTATGAAAAAACATCTTCACCTTCTCTGACTTTTTCAAGCTCTCACTTTCGTCACATATCTGTAGTATGCGTTTGCTGCTGTCGAGTTTTAATCTGAACGTTTACCAAAGTTAAAGGGAAGGTTTTCAAAGATTTGAGCTATGACTCAACACATACATATAAATGTCACTCTGGCAGTGTGATGCTCAAATTCTACTCTAAAATATACCTATAACCCCTTAGACAGACTTTTGTGTGCATGAATTTGGTTGGGGAGGGAATTAAAATGGCTTTGTAGTCTCGGTGGGTCAGTGGTAGATCAAATGGGGCTTTAAAAAAAAAAAACAGCCACTGTGGGTGTACTCCTAGTGTAGGTCTCAAGTCTGTATTAATGGGGAGGGTTGCATCAGAAAGGGCATCAGGTGTAAAACCTGTCCCAAAGCTACTATGTGGTGATCTGTTGTGGCAACCCCTAGTGAGAGCAGCAGAAAGAGGATTGCCATTAGGGAATTAGATGGCTTTGTAGTTGAGTGCTACTTCTGGATTTTGAAACATGCCCATAGACAGCTATAAGGTCTCTGAGGAAACCTCTATAAATTTTATAGAGCTAAAAATAAAATTTGAAGCTACATACAACTGGATAAAAGACTTGTTATTTAGTGCCTGCTGTGTGGCAGCTCCGGTGGCTCAGTGGGTAGAGCCAACTGCTGGAAAGTGTCTGAGGGCCTAGGTAATAATCCCAGGTGGGGGATTGCAAAGTGAAGATTGAGGAAAAAAAAAAACAGCCACTGTGGGTGTGCATGCCAGGACCGCTCCCAAGTCTGCATACAGTGGTGCTTGAAAGTTTGTGAACAGTTGAGAATTTTTTTCTATATATTTTTGCATAAATATGACTGTTAAAACATCATCGATTTTTCCACATTTCACAGAAGTCCTAACATTAATAAGAGAACCCAGTTAAAAAAGAGTTCAAAAATATTATACTTGTTCATTATTTATCGAGGAAAATGATCCAATATAACATATTAGTGAGGGGCATAATTAGTGAACCTCTAGGATTAGCATTTTATCAGTAATTTAAGGTGCAAATTAGAGTCAGGTGTTTTTCAGTCAATGGGATGACGATCAGGTGTGAGTGGGCACCCTGTTTTATTTAAAGAACATGGCTCTATCATAGTCTGCTCTTCACAACACAATACTGGAAGTGTATCATGGAATGAACAAAGGAGGTTTCTGAGGACCTCAGAAAAAGAGTTGTTGATGCTCATCAGGCTGGAAAAGGTTACAAACCATCTCTAAAGAGCTTGGACTCCACAGTCAGACAGATTGTGTACGAATGGAGGAAATTCAAGACCAATGTTACCCTCCCCAGGAGTGGTCGACCAACAAAGGTCAACAATACTCATGAGTCCACCATCAGAAAAACACTGAACAACAATGGTGTGCATGGCAGGGTTGCAAGGAGAAAGCCACTGCTCTCCAAAAAGAACATTGCTGCTCGTCTTTTTTTTGCTAAAGATCACATGGACAAGCCAGAAGGCTATTGGAAGAATGTTTTGTGGACGGATGAAACCAAAATAGAACTTTTTGGTTTAAAAGAAAAGCATTAGGTTTGGAAAAAGGAAAACACTCCATTCAAGCATAAGAACCTTATCCCATCTGTGAAACATGGTGGTGGTAGTATCATGATTTGGGCCTGTTTTGCTGCATCTGGGCCAGGACGGCTTGCCATCTTTGATGGAACAATGAATTCTGAATTAAATCAGAGAATTCATTGTTCCATCAATGTTGTGGAAGGACCTGAACCGAGCAGTTAATGTGAGGAAACCCACCAACATCCCTGACTTGAAGCTGTTCTGTGCAGAGGAATGGGCTAAAATTCATCCAAGCCAGTGTGCAGGACTGATCAACAGTTACAGGAATGTTTAATTGCAGTTACTGCTGCACAGGGAGGTCACACCAGATACTGAAAGCAATGGTTCACATACTTTTGCCACTCATTAATATGTAAAATTGGATAATTTTCCTCAATAAATAAATGACCAAGTATAATATTTTTGTCTCATTTGTTTAAATGGGTTCTCTTGATCTACTTTTAGGACTAGGTGTGAAAATCTGATGTTTTAGGTCATATTTATGCAGAAATATAGACAATTCTAAAGGGTTCACAAACTTTCAAGCACCACTGTAAATGTTGAAGGACATAAATCTGGCATAAAACCTGTGACAATCTTATATGTGGATCAAGGTGGTCCACTGTGGTAACCCCTAAGAGAAGCAGTCAAAAGAGGAACAACAATATTTGTTGTCCACTGTGTGTGAGAGTTGTGAAAGAAGGTATCATCAACACGCAACTGGAATTTATGCACACTGGCAGGCAGCACACCACTTGGTAAGACAAAGGAATGATTTGATGTAGTCATTTGGCAGTTGCACTTATCCAGAGCAACTTACAACTGATATAATCTTTCAGTGTACAACCCAAGCAGGGCCCAACAGTATTAGGACTTGAGCCTTGAACCTTCTGGTCAGTAGTCCAGTGCCTTAAAATTACATCATCAAAATCCTGGTTAGGGCCCTGGCAAGCACAGAAAACATTTGCTGGATGGCAGCTCTACTTGCACTTCAGATTGGGTTTGAAGAAAGAAGATCTCCATAATTTAATAACACAGTAGCCATTCTTACAATAGTTAGTTAGATTGTTATTCCTATTGGTATATCCCTATTGGCAGAGCTATCAAACACCTAGAGATATAGTAACACATTTTTTTAATAACAACAAATTTTCTAGTTTACTTGGATGGCTGAAAAGCGCTTGGCTTAAAAGTTCTCACAGAATTTCATGAATACAATATACTTAGTACATTAAACTCCTGGAGATTATTGCATTGATTTTTTTCCTATTTATAATCCATCTCATCTCATCTTCTTTTCTGCTTATTCATTTCAGGGTCTTTGTGACAGAAGGGCAAGCAAAGAAGCCCAGGCGTCTCTGTCTCCTGCAACTTCTACCAACTCCTCCTGGGGATCCTAAACCACTCCCAGGATTGATGGTCCTGGGTCTATCCCGGGGCCTTCACCCAGTGGTAAAAAATGTATTAACAAATGAATGCCCTCTCAACACAATGGAGCAATGGTTCTAGTCCGAGCTCCTCCTCGATTGCCAAGCTCCTCACCCGATAATGGAGAGTATGCCCAGCAACCTGCCCGGAGAAAACAAATTTCGGCCGCTTGTATCCACGAGCTCTGGGTATTTATGAACCTTTACTGCAAATTAGAAAAAAAACTGACATTTGGTCTGTTGACATAGCAACACCAGATTTTAATAATCAAAACTTCTGTGGATCCGCTTCCTTTTTCCACTTGTTTTTAGAGCGTTCCTCTCCCTTGTGTCGTCTGTTTTCCCTGTGTGTGTGTGTGTGTGTGTGTGTGTGTGTGTCTTTGTGTCTTTGTGTGTGTGTCTTAGGCTGGAGTAGCTTGCTCCCTAACTCCACCCTTCACACCTGCTGCTACTCATCACTGATTGGCTGCAGCCCTATTTAAACTCTGCTGTCTGTTCCTGTTCTTGCCAGTTCGTCAGTGATTCTTCTCCAAAGATATTTCTTTTGTTTGAACCCTGAATGTGCTAGAACTTTCTGTACCTGACTCCTGTTAACCCTAATTTGTCTTTTCACCAGTTTGGACTTTGAACTCTCTATCTAGCTTTGTGTATTCTACTCCTGTCATGTCATTAAACGATTCAAGACCTTTTATTCTGCCTCATAGTGTCTGTGTTGTGTGAGTCAAGTCTGTGATGAAATCCTCTTAACATTCTGTGAGAACTGTTTCAAAAGAGACATGCAACAGAGATAGAGACGTGTGTCCAAATTGTTTTTGTCTCCCAGGGAAATGTTATATTTGCTTGTTTATTGATCAGGCAAACTCAACTATAGAATATGGGGCAATCAATGGTGGCTGATTTAGCAAAAGAAAGTGCAGATTATGAGAGTGTCCAGATTTGGTCTATACACGATAAAAGAAAGATTTGATTTGGGTTTGCAAAGCTGAAAATACAGTATACGTGCAGTTTGTGGAATGCTTTTCAATTTTGAAATATAGCCTGTACCGAACGCTTAGTCCTTAATTGTTTTTCAGCAACACTGAAGGAACTGCTAGCCATGGCATACTGTCTGTTCTGGGTTTGGCATGTTCTTTTCTTTTTCTGTCTGTGTTATCTATGGACACTCCAGTTGTCTCTACCATTTTGGTGGCTTAGGTATTCCAAGCTACTCAAATTCATGGTGTTTTCACCACAACAATGAACAGAAAACAGCTGAATTAAACTTTACATTAGGATGACCACAGTGCTACACACTGCAACCTTCACCAGGAGAGCTGCTGGAAACTGAACTGAAATTAATAAGTCTACCAAACATATACATAACCCTTTGACAACATACATGAATCTAAACCTTTACAAAGGCTTGTTAATTTTTAACGATGATGGACTACCAATGGCTCCAGAATGACTACTTTCCCTTTAGACACACATTCATCATTTCAGCAGTAGAACTTATGACCAATAGTAATTAAGATAAACTTTGTCTCCTTAGGTCATTGTTTTAGGACATTAACACACGTAAACACTGTACACTGCTGAAGCTCAATATCATGCTGGTGCTTTTTTGGAGACACGTTGCAGCCTCCTTTACAACAGATCATCTTTCAACACATGTTGCATTTAGTCTTTTGTTTTCTCTCAAAGTGGAGCCAAAATTTTAAGTGCTTTTGAGCATCCATCTTCCACTAATGCTCTCGCCGAGCGCATCAAAACAAAACCACAGACTCGGCTGACCTCAACAATTTTGGAGTTATGTCAGTTGTCATGGACCCCATATCAACAGCACCTTTAGGTCAAGTATTGGCTTGTTTTCCTTCTTACACATATTCACTTTATAATTTAAAAATGTAGTCTGGCACCAAGGTAAAAACACATAAAACCAGGTATGCGTATGGTGCAACCTTCTATTCAATGTGTATACAACAGGAAAGAAATGTGAACTTCTGTCATGTAGCATGTGTGAAGAAAGGAAGTGCATTAAAAACATAAAATGCACATGTCAATGCCTCAGTTTAAGCCAAAGGCAGGCCTGTTTCCCACAGGTCATTTTCCTCTCCCCTGGGGCTCACTGTAAAGTGGCAGGCCTCTAAAAAGCAGTCTGCCTCTATTAACTTAATGGAAAATTATTTAAATAGTAGCAATTTTCTCTCTTTGCTTACATTTGCCTAGAAAGCACAGAACACATTTACTTATTTCTGTTGTGTCAAGTGTTTTTGACATGTCTGTGTAGCTCAACGCGAGAAACGTGGAACTGATGGAAATCTTTTTGAAGCATTCTCCAATAAACATGTAATTACTTTAAAGTCTGTGATAAGATTTGACCACCTGAATGACTGGAGGCTGATGGCTGTTGTTGAGTTCTGCAGTGTTTTCCCCTGGGAGTAGTTACGGACTGCAGGTCAGCCGTGCATGTTTACCATGATTGTGTGCTAAATCAGTCTGACGTTTCAACTGCTTCCTGCAAAATATACCAGGTTTCAAGTTTCAGGTGGTGTTTGCCACAGAGAAAGACTGGCTCAGGGATCTGTAATTGCTAGTTTGAAGGTGACTTTAGTTTAGCAACTAAAATATAAATGATCATATTTCAGCAACGTCACATCAAATGTTATTTTATCAATGTCTGAAAATGAAAATAATCTACCCAAGATGTTCTGTATATGTTGAGAGTTTCACATTCTAGTGGTGTTTAATATATGCTCATTCATTCATTCATTCATTTTCATACCCGCTTAATCCGATTTAGTGTCACAGGGACAAGATGCCAATCCATCACAGGGCACACACACTGGAACCCTTTAAAAGTTGGAGGAAACTCCACCAATGCAGATCCTGGGCTGGGAATCGAACTGTGGATCTCTGGAGCTGTACGGCAACAACATTAACCACTGTGCCATTGTGCCACCGGTATCATATGCTTCAGGTACTATTATTTGGCTACACAGTTTGCAGTAATGGTAATTTAGCAGATGTCCTTTTCTGGAGCTGAGCAGTTCAGAGCTTAACACTGGTCCCCAAAATGTATTTAAAGCGAGAAATCCATAGTCAGACATGCTTTCCATTGTACCACTCACTCATACTGCAGCACTCTTGTATTTTAGAAAAAGAAAACAAATTAAATTTATTTAGCTTTGTCTTAGGTATAATTAGGTAGCAGCCCATTAATCAGTCCAATGTCTAATAACTACCCAAAATGGTAATGAATACATGATGCAAAATGTGTCTTTAAGCAAATTATTACTACTGTTGTGACAAAGCCTTGTTATCATACTTCTGGTACTATATGTAAATAAGATCGGGCTAGAGAGTCATGGTCGAGGTGAAGGGGGCAGGAGATCAGCCAGCCAGACTGAATTGCCACAGGCTGTTTGTATATCTGCTCTGCTCTATATTGCGGGTTCTGGGCTGACTGCCAAGCCGCAGTCCTGATGGAAATACAACACGCACATATTTGTAATACTGACTGCATTTCTGTAGCTGTCAGACTGAGGTAACTGCACCTATAGCATAATTAGTAATACTGCAGGTGAAGTAACCCATCAAAACAGGATCCCCTTGAGTGGGAGTGGTTAAGCTAACTACAAACTCCATGCTCCACAAGTGAGCTGAGAGGCAGATAGGCACTAATGCAGCAAGGCTTATTTGTGCTTCACTCATCAGAAATGTACAAGCACCCAAGTACTATTCCACCGTTTGTCCTTAAGCCCATTTCAGAACAGACCTCCATCACTCTCCCAGGTGACATCATTCCACAAGAATCTATTTCCAAACCATTTGTTCACAATGTCTTGCCTTGAGCTTTTTAAAACTCATCCTTTTATAATTGAATGGCCACAATGTGCTGCTTAAGGTGGTGTGAATTTCTTAGCTCATCTTAAACTACACAGAGGTAACCTCACTACACGGTGCTCCTCATAGATGGTATTCCTGCTTTGACATTGGCTTTTTCTTCCTCAGTCTATTCCTTCTTTGTCTCCACTGTTGCTTTTTACTTGCTTAGTAAAAGAAGGTTAGTGTTAGAAGTGCTTGAACACACACACACACACACACACATACACACACACAGGATACTGCCTACAGGATGCTCGTGGCTGGACATTCCAGCAGCACTGGAACACTCTCTGATTCACTTATACTAGCACAACACAATAAGTATTTGGTCAGTAACAAAAGTTCAACTTAATACCTTGTAACATTACCTTTGTTGGCAATGACAGAGGTCAAACATTTCCTGTAAGTCTTTACCAGGTTTGCACACACTGTAGCTGGTATTTTGACCCATTCCTCGATGCAGATCTCCTCTAGAGCAGTGATGTTTTGGGGCTCCCTCCACAAATTTTCTTATGGGTTGAGGTCTGGAGACTGGCTAGGCCATGCCAGGTCGTTGAAATGCTTTTTACGGAGGCAGTCCTTCATTGCCCGAGCGGTGTGTTTGGGATCATTGTCATGCTAGAAGAGCCTGCCACATTCCATCTTCAATCCTCTCACTAATGGAAGGAGATTTTGACTTAAAATCTCACGATACATGGCCCCATTCATTCTTTCCTTAACACGGATCAGTCTTCCTGTCCCCCATTGCAGAAAAAAAGCCCCAAAGCATGATGTTTCCTCCCCCATGCTTCACAGTAGGTATGGTGTTCTTGAGATGCAACTCAGCATTCTTCTTCCTCCAAACACAACGAGTTAAGTTATACCAAAAAGTTCTATTTTGGTTTCATCTGACCACATGATATTCTCCCAGTCCTCTTCTGGATCATCCATATGCTCTCTGGAAAACTTCAGACGGGCCTGGACATGTACTGGCTTAAGCAGGGGGACACGCCTGGCACTGCAGGATCTGAGTCCCTCTCAGTGTAGTTTGTTACTTTCTTCCCAGCTCTCTGGAGGTCATTCATCAGGTCACTCCGTGTAGTTCCGGGATTTTTGCTCATCGTTCTCATGATCATTTTGACCCCACGGGATGAGATCTTGCGTGGGTCCCCAGATCAAGAGAGATTATCAATGGTATGTATTCCATTTTCTTACAATTGCTCCCACAGTTGATTTATTCACACCAACCTGTTTGCCTATTGTAGATTCATCCTTCCCAGCCTGGTGCAAGTCTACAATTTTCTTCCTGGTGTCCTTCAACAGCTCTTTGTTCTTGGCCATGTTGAGTTTGGAGTCTGACTGATTGAGGCTGTGGACAGGTGTCTTTTATACAGATAACGAGGTCAAACAGGTGCCATTAATACAGTTAACAAGTCGAGGACAGAAGAGCTTTTTAAAGAAGAAGTTACAGGTCTGTGAGAGCCAGGAATCTTGCTTGTTTGTGGGTGACCAAACACTTATTTTCCACCATGATTTAAAATTAAATTCTTTAAAAATCCTGCAATGTGATTTCCTGGATTTTCTTTCCTCATTTTGTCTCTCATATTTGAAGTGTACCTATGATGAAAATTACAGACCTCTCTCATCTTTCTAAGTAGGAGAACTTGCACAATCAGTGGCTGACTAAATACTTTTTTGCACCACTGTATGCGAGTCCTGTGGTGGTCTTGACCATTAGAGAACAGAGTAAAGCTGACTAACAAAGCATGAAAAGATTTGACATACATTCTTACATGCTTTTTTTGCTCACTCCAATTGAACACAGTGGTTACTGTAGCCTTTCTGTCAGCTCAAACTAGTCCGTCATTCTCTGCTGACCTCTCGTATTGGGGTTGGGATTTCAAGTGCATAGATGAAGCTAACTGGATTCTGTTTTTGTTGTTTTTTAACTGCTATGGTCAAAATGAGTGAGATCACATCTATCACATCTATTGATGGTGGATGTGAACAATACCTGAAGTTGCTGGTCTTTAAACGTTTAATTTAATGTATCACTCTACTGCCACAAGACGGGCTGATTAATTAGATAGTTGCAATTACTTGGTTTTAAGATACCATTATAGTACTTAAACTAAACTTAAAATCTCAGCGACATGTCTTCAGATGTGAGAGGGTGTTAGTCTTTTGACAGCAGTTTCTTTTTAAAGTCTTCTAGTGTACGGTTAGCATAAGTTATCACATTCTCATTGCTTGACTCTGAATGTTATTCTACATCTACATTCATTCAAAATTAGCAGAATTTTCTGACCACAACATTTCAATCTCTATATACTTACAGTGCCTTTTCTCAGTGGTTGGTTGTTTCAGGGCAGCATTCAAAACCACAAAACAGGCAGTGGATATTTTCTTAGTCAATGAATGATTCATTATTTTCTGAATGTATATTGGTTCAAATATTTGTTTCTAGACGATGTGTCCCCATTAACCAATGGCTACACTCCTGAATCATACTCCTAACGAACAAAACATTACAGAGTTTAAACAAGTAGGTCATGTTCAAATTATATATCAATGGACCATCAATGTTTCACCTTTAACAGTCCTCCCACTCAGTCAGGTTTCGTGCAACATTTGTATAAAATACTCTGTTGCACAAAATGACGACCGCTGCTTATTGAAAAGTCAAATACCTAAATGTCTTTCTTGAAAAACAGAAGAAAGCACTTACCTATAGAAATGTAGCCATCTAGTGGTTACTCAAGCAAATCACTAGGCAGTTTCACGTTAAAACTTACGTAAACAGTGCGTTATCCTTGCTGGTATTGCCCTGGCTTCGTTTCTTGCACATATTTAAGAATTTACACAGGAAAGATCGGTTACAAATGGCATAGCATAACATCTTCAACATATAGTGAATTTGGGGTATACTGGTTCTCACACGAGTTTGTTTGTCATCTGTGTGTTTTTACTTCTTAAACGAGATCCCTGTTAAAAAAGAGCGGCACTTGTTGTGTTTTGAACACATTGGTTGCTAGCATGGTGACTATAATGGTCGCTAGCATGGCATGCTGTGGTCAACCAGCTTATCCAGTATAACCAGCAGGCTAAACCACGTAGCACCACCCAGGAAAAAATGTACTGTGAATGTTCATAGTAAAACTGTGAATTGCTTGACAGTTTTAATGTGAATTTTCACAGTTTGACCATGAAGTTCACAGTTCTACTATGAATTTTTGATGGTAATTTGGCCACTTCATGGTTCTACTGTGAACTTTCTTAGTACAACTGTAAACTTGGTTGACTATGAACTGACCGTGAATTATTTCACAGTTGTACTATGAACTTTGGTGGTAATTTGGCCACCTCATGGTTCTACTGTCAAATTTCCCAGTACATTTTTTTCCTGGGCAGACCAGACCCTGCTAAACGATGACAACCAAGCCAGTACAAAGTATATGCTAGTCAAAGCTATGGTAGTGATGGCCCGATATACAGATTCAAGGTTGATTTACACAAATTGTATGGTACAGATTATAAAGTCTAATACAATCAAAGCTTGTTATCCAAATGTATCTGTTGGTTCTGAATATGTGGATTGCAGAAGCATATTGCCATTATGTTTTCTAGGAAGATTTTCCCTTTTACTCCAGTCACCTACTTTCAGTGTCAGCATATTACTGAGACACAAGGAACTCCGTTTCTTACATTTACATTTACAGCATTTAGCATACGCCCTTATCCAGAGTGACTTACAATTGATACAATCTTACAATCCAAGCAATTGTGGGTTAAGGGCCTTGCTCAAGGACCCAACAGCTTGGCAGAGGTGGGATTTGAACCCTGGACCTTCTGATCCATAGTCCAGTATCTTACCCGCTAGGCTACCCCAGTACCAGTTGCTTATTGTACCTTGTTCACTCTCACGTGTGTGTAGCTTTATGTGTACCTCCCTTCAGGTTACTGCCTAGCCAATATTTCTTCCCCAGACGCAAGTGCGTAAGAAATACCAAAATATTCTCCGCTGCCTCACAGAAAGTTTAATTTTTTAGTTTAGAATACCTTATACAGGCTGCACAGTGGGTAACGCTGGAATATCACAGCCAGGAATGTCACTGGTTCGATTCCCGGCGTGTGTGGAGTTATCATGTTCTCCCAGCGTCTGCATATGTTTCCTCTGGTTTCCTCCAACATTCCAAAGACATGCAGGAGATCAACTGGTGTCTGTAAAGCGTCCCACAGACAGCAAGGTAGTGTGTGCATTGATGTGCCCTTCGATGGACTGGCACCTAAATTACATCTTGCCCCAGAGCAGTTTATTCGTGGAAAGCATGTTGCAATGGTGATTTTATGACGTTATGAAACCACCTGTGTGAAACTGTCTCTGAGTAAATCCAAAAAGTTAGTTCAATACACAAATCAATACACATCCTTAACCCTCTGGCTGCTAGATAGGGGTCACTGAAAAATGTGTTATATGTATGAAAATATAACATGCACTTTAAAATCATTATACACTGGAAATTTCAAATGCAAATAGACAGCGTTTGATAGTTATAGTTTTTATTGTTTTTGGAAATCCAGGGATAAAAATGCCCACGTACTCTTACAGATAGCTACGTTTCTGTATTTACACAGGGCTCGGTAACAAAACATTTTGTTATATATTAAGAACTTAAGAAACCTCATTATCTTGAAACCAAATAAACAGCATTTGGCTAAGAATTTTTTCCCAGAAAGACTACCGGTAGTTATGGTCACCTTTTTTTGAATCTTTTTTGAACAAATAAATTCAGATTCTGTAACAAAGTTAAATTTTTCACAAAATAAGTTTACATGAAAAAAAAGGTCAGATTAACACTTTTTGTTGTATTTAAAACTTAAGCCAAAAGCACCAACTGAACACGTGTTCAAAAAACTAAAGATACAATTGTTAGGGTTAGGTAACTACTTTATTTATCAAAACACAGCTTTGATTTTTTCCACTCAACTTCTAATTGTATAACTGGATGCATATTTAATTTCACATTCAGGGATTTTCTTAAAATTATTAAAAAAGTAAAGCATCCTGTTTTACCCCCACTTATATTCTCCGTGGTCGGGGGGAGTCCACGGCCTACGCCGAAATTCAGTGGACGAAATATGCCGAGCCTCACATTGCCGGCCCTGAGCTTGAAACTCAGATCCTCAGAAACTGCTGTTCCAGAAGCAGCTGGCTCTTACCTCTTAGAATTTGACCTAATTTGACATAAATTACATTAAATTCTATTATCTTAAAAGGAACATCAGCATACTGCTTTGTACTGACAGTTCTTGAATCTCAATACCAAAACCCAAAAAACTGGAAGGTGGACAGGATATGAGAAAAAAAATAATACAAATTTCTGACACCAACATCAACATCCCTTTAACCTCATTAAATGAAAAAATAAATATTTCAAATTAAATCATGTGCTTTAGAATAACAATTCATTTTCATACCCGTTTAACTCAATTGAGGGTCATTCGGAGTTGGGGCCTAACCTGCAGCACAGGGTGCAAGACTGGAACCAACCTAAGGTGCCAATCCTACCCAGCACAGACACACTCACACATGGGCACAATTTACTTAATGCACATGTTTGGATTGTGGGAGGAAACCCATGCAGACACAAGGAGAACATGCAAACTCCACACAGACACATTCCATTGCATCACTGTTCTGGTCTAAAACATGACATACCTATTAGGTATATCTCCTTGTTTCTATACTCATTGTCCATCTTATCAATTCCTCTTACCATATAGAAGTACTTGGTAGTTCTACAATTACAGACTGTAGTCCATCTGTTTCTCTACATACTTTGTTTGTCCACTTTACTCTGTTCTCTAATGGTCAGGATCCCCACAGATCAGGTACTATTTGGGTGGTGAATCCTTCTCACCACTGCAGTGCCACTGATGTGGTGGTGTGTTGGTGTTTTTCTGGTATGATTGGATAAGACGCAGCAGTGCTGCTGGAGTTTTTAAACACTATGTTCACTCACTGTGCACATTAGACCTACCTGCCATATTGCTCCACCTTGTAGATGTAAAGCCAGAGACAGTAGCTCAACTGCTGTTGCACAGTTTTTGTGTTAGTCATCCCCTAATCCTTTATCGGTGCTCACAGGACGCTGCCTACAGGATTTGTGGCTGGACATTTTTGGTAGGTGGACCACTTTCAGTGCAGCAGTAATACAGAGGTGTTTAGAAACTTCAGCAGCACTGCTGTGTCTGATCCAGTCATACCAGTGCAAAACACACCAACACACCACCACCACCACCACCACCACGTCAGTGGCACTGCAGTGCTGAGAAGGATCCATGACCCAAATAGTACCTTATCTGTGGGGGTCCGGGCCATTACAATACAGAGTAAAGGAGACTAGCAAATTATATATAGAGACAGATGGACTACAGTCTGTAATTGTAGAACTACAAAGCGCTTCTGTACGATAAGTGGACTTGAGTGTAGAAAGGAGGTGTACCTAATAAAGTGACTGGTGAATGTATTTCTAAATATTGTAATGATTTCTATTACTTTACAAATGAAAAGTTTTGGATCATCCAGAACCTGTTCAACCTTTGGCATGTGCCTAACTGTCTTTCGCTTATTTCCAGTATATTAGCATAGGACCGTATATAGTTTAAGAGTGGCAATGTGCCACGTAGTCGGAGCTGTCGCCTCACAGCTCCAGAGATCCCTGGTTTGATTCCTGTGTGGAGTTTGTATGTTCTCCCTCATGTCTGTGGCTGCATCAAGCATTTCAAAGACAGGCTAAGTGGTATCTATAAAAGTATCCCAGCGTAAGTGAGTGAGTGTGAGTGCGCACACATGCCCTGCGATGGATTGGTGTCCTATCCAGAGTTGGTCCCTGACTTTCACCTTGTGCCTGCAGGAGAAGCCCCGGTTCCATGTGACCGTGAACAAACAGGTATGAAACTTAATGAATGAATGATGATTTTCAACAAGAGTCCATTATCTCATATCTACCAACATTTGGGTGTGAAAATGCGCAGATTAAATACATAAACATGCTGACATCATATTTACATTTTACTGCCAAGATACTACTAAGATGTCCAGCGCCAACAGGCCACCTTTACTCTATCCCACACTGCTCCTATGGAGTCAAAGGCCGGACGCACATCCAAGAAGGAGAACTGATACGTGCTCTGGTCAACATCTCCTTCATAGTAGTCAATCACATATCTGACTTCTTTTCCACAGCGATCTACAATCCAGTCATGTCGGTCAAAAGGTAATTCATACCTACACACACACACACACACACACACAAAGTGCAATGACACATCTTGCACACACAACACAGAAATCTGAAAGATGCTAGCAAGCATATTCCCTCAGGAAGAAGTTTCATACCCCATCCAGTGACGTATCCTGGCTCTGGGTGACAATTCCTTAGCTTTACCTCCAAATCTTTTCAGAGATGGACCACATGGACACTCCCTACAAATCAGAAGCACAAATAATGCTTTAAAATATTACAGTAAAGAACAAAGGGCTTAAAAATCTCTAATGCTGGTATAATAATAATGTGATTTTTTTCACCTAGCATGCATTGCCTCCCACTTCAGAATCTCCTCCCAGGCTTGTTCATTGTTGCGATTGTGGATTTTGATGATATTCGTCATGTCACCTGGGGAAAGGCTGTCGTCTTTCCAACGCCAGCTGAATGAAAGCACAATGTTTCCTTATTTCACATACACTTCTGTATTTGAAATCTGGCATTCTTTTTTGTTAGGACTTTAAGTCAGCCAATCACAAGGCAGAAACTCAATGCATTCAAATATCCATGGTCCAGGTGACCTGAAGTTTAAAATGAGCATCAGAATGATAAAGAAAGGTGATTTAAATTATTTTGAACATGGCATGGTTGTTGATCCTAGACAAACTGGTCTATGTATTTCAGAAACTGCTGATCTACTGGGATTTTCATGTGCAGCCATATTTAGGGGTCACAGAGAATAATCCCCCCAAAAAACAACAACAACAACAACAACAACAACATCATCCAGTAATCAGCAGCTCTCTGGACAAAAAGGCATTGTTGCTACAGAGGAGAACGGATAGACCGGTTTGAGCTGATAGCAAAGCAGCAGTAACTCAAATAACCACTCATTACAACTGAGGCATACAGAAGAGCATCTCTGAATGCACAATATGTCAAACCTTGAAGCAGAAGACCACGCCAGGTGCCACTTTTGTCAGCTAAGAACAGGCAACTGAGGCTACAATTCACACAGGCTCACCACATATGGACAACAGAAGATTGGAAAAAAATGTTGCCTAATTTAACGAGTCTCTATTTCTGCTGCAACTTTCAGATAGTAGCGTCAGAATGTGGCGTAAACAACATGAAAGAATGGACCCATCCTGTCTTGTGTCAGTGTTTCAGGCTGCTGGTGGTGTAATGGTGTTGGGGATATTTTCTTGGCATGCTTTTTGGCACCATAATGGCACCAACTGAGCATTGTTTAAACACCACAGCCTACCTGAGTATTGTTGCTGACCATGTTCATCCCTTTATGACCAGTGTTCCATTCGTCTATGCACCATGACACAAAGCTCAAATAATCTCAAATTGGTTTCTTAGACATGACAATGAGTTCCTTGTACACAAATGGCCTCCACAGTCACCAGATCTCAATCGTATAGAGCATCTTTGGATTGCGGTAGAATGGGAGATTCACATCTGGGGCAATTGTATGATGCCATCAGGTTAATATGGACCAAAATCTCTGAGGAATGTTTCCAGCACGTTGCTGAATCTCCACCACAAAGAATTAAGGCAACTCTGAAGGCAAAAGTGGGTCTAGCTCATTACTAGCAAGGTGTGTCTATGGAAGTGACTGGTGAGTGTGCATGTTCCTCAACCATGCGAGTCACCAGTACATATGGGATGCGTCCAAAATGACCCCCTAATACTGTAAATATATCATGTGTTCTACATATACGGATCAGCCACAACGTTAAACCCATTGACAGGCTAAGTCAGTAACATTGATTATCTAGTTACAATGACACCTGTCATTAGGTGGGATATATTAGTCAAAAAGTGAACAGTCAATTCTTGAAGCTGATGTGCTGGCAGCAGGAAAAATGGGCAAAAAATTGAAATTAATGAAATCATGTGAAGGATTAATTAGCTACAGTAATATTATGTCAATGGAAAGTCCTCACAATGATAGAAAGTCAAACTTGTGTGTGTAATGAAGGGATAAAGTTCTGAAATTTGTACATTGACAAGAATGACACAGCAAGGGTTGTGTGTTGAGCTAATCTATCTGCATCATATTCACACCCTGTTCATAGTAAACACATACTACTAAAGTCTGAGTGAACTTGAGTAGATATAATCCATACTGCTATTTTTGACATGTAAGAAAAAGTCAACAAGCTTACCCCTTCCTCAGCATGGCATTCCAGAACATTTGCTCGGAGGGATACACCCAGTTCTTATCTGTTCCAGATCTAGGGATACTTGACTCCTGTCTGGTAATTGGCAGGGTGAAAGGCTGGTCAGAAGCTGGTTGCTGGTTAGGTGGTGGCATCTAAGCGGAACACACACAGGCTTGCATATAAATGATTTAGTTCAGAATACAAGCCCAAGTATCAAATTTTCATCTGGAACTGGTACCATGTTTGATGGGTCAATGTCAGATGATCCTTTTGCAGCTGTCATTGGGCACGCCACAAACTCATAGGCCCGCTCTTGATGCACGGGCCCAGCAGCAGCAGAGGCTGGGGTGTCAGCCTTGTGCATAGGGCACTCTGATGGAGCAGATTCTTGAAATTAAGACAGGATATTAAGTATTAATTAAGTATTCACATAAGCACGAACATATGCTTTGCATTAGACTCACTCTCCTGGCGTGACTGGTGCATAGGACAGCCCTGTGGAGGCAAGCCACTGCCAACATTAACCTCTGCTTGAACTGATGAAGCAGGACTGGACACTGAGCCACCCATCCTGAAATCCTTCTGATGTTTAGAGAAGTCACTACAAATGGAATGAACACAATAGTAAGAGGAATGAAAAAGCCAGTTGATCAGTTTATTGAATTACATGCAGAAACTGACTGAGGTGAACTTGACGGTTTATGGTAAGATCTTATTTCAGTCCCAGAAGTTGAATCAGTTCATCTGGACATCAGATTTTGTGTAAGAAACCTTTCTCACGTGGATTATTGAGCATGCATCAAGACGTCTTATTTCAGTAGTTCCCAAACCTTTTCTGCAGTGTCCCCCTTTTATAGATAAAAATATCCGAGCCCCCACCTTGCAGAAATGTACACGCCTTTTGCTTCCAAACTCCACTGGAATTTATTTTAAACAACGTAATTCATACAAAACTGCAACTTCTTATTGAACAAAAACTGAAGTGACAAATCACCTTTACATTGAAAGCACAACAAGTGACATGGCATTATGTAGCTTATTTTTTTTTACGTGTAACAGCATTCCTTACTTTCAATATATTTTCTCAAAGTTGCCTCTCTGCACAAGTGCTTTAAATCTTAACCTGACCCCCTGAAAGAAAAAAAAACTTAAACTGTGAAATGTAGTTATATTTTCATACGCTGAGCTACAGCATTAGCAGAAGATGAACACTCAAAAGGGCTTGGCTCCATTAGAGGGGAAAAAATGAAGAAGCTAAATGTAGTGTGCGTGGAAAGTTGATCTGTTATAACGGAGGTTGCAGCTCCAACATGGCAAAACCTCTGAGGCACCAGCATAATATTGAGCTTCCACAGTGCACAGAGTTCAGGCAACTCCAGTCTCCTAACACAAATGTGCACAAAGCTTAACATGGCTTAATGTACTAAAACCGTGACCTAGGAACACCAAACTTCTCTGTTACTAATGGTGCTAAGTAATCTCCACTGCTGAAATGACTAAACTGTGATCCAAAAGCAAAGTAATCAATTTTACATTAGGCTTTTTCCTTCCCATTAAACCTATTACAAGTAAAATGCTTAAAGTAAAAATGATCTTTCCCTTTTGGCCATACATTTGTCATTATAGCAGTAGAGAGAACTCATCACCAGTAGCGATTGAGAGAGGTTGTGTGTTCCATTGCTTTAGCACATTAAGTTTTTTACTAATAATAGGCTTAAAGAAGCAAAATGTTTAACAGGAAACAGTTACTTTTGAAGTTGAATTATAAAAAATAAATATATTCTTTATACCTAAATATTTGGCACATTCTTTCAACAATTTAGAATCAGAATCAATAAAATGCAAACAATACCCAACCTTAATTATGGCAGTTGACGACAGAAACCCAAGTGCAAAATGCAGACTAAACAAACGTTCCTCACTGCCTGCATGCATGTTTGTAATAATGGTGAAGTGACTTTCCAGGAAGAACACATCTGTATGCAAACATGAGGCACTCATAAAAGTATTACCAATATAATGCTTCTACTTTGGTTTAAGCACAACATTTGATGATAGTAACAATGAAATCATAATTGCCAGGTTTAAAAAGATAAGCTCCTGTCTAATTTACAGCTTACTGACAGAATATTGCCAGTTGGTAGCATCATAAACTCGTTTAGAGCCCTTGCTGTTTTAGTCTATGCTGTATACACCCCCTAGAACATGTAGACTGCAGACAGAGAAGTGGACAAATTACATTTAGGAAAGTTCCTATAATAAGAACAGCTTTCAGGAGCTTAAAAAGGCATGTCTCGTCTTCAACCCATGTGTCTTAGTGAGGAAGAAACTGTTTCTTTATCTGCTTATTCTCTTAACTGTGCTTGTGTGATATCACCCATGTGTAACCAGTGTATATTAACTGATTGGTGGTGAAATGATGCGTAATGTGTGTAAAATGAGAGGTAGAAGACGCACTGCAAGATGGGCTAAGGGTGCAGTATAGAGAAATCATGTCTCCCAGTAGGTTGTAACAAATATCCCAAGATTTCTACCTAAATTAAATTGCATATGCAGCGCATTTTTATTTTAGCTGTCGAAAATCGTGATTTTCCATTTACATTTAAAGCATTTAGCAGATACCCTTATCCAGAGCGAGTTACAGAAGTGCTTTGTATTCTTCATAGTAGACATTTACCTCTTGCTAGTACAAATAGTCAAAAGCCAATCCAACTGAAATTCTGTCTGGATGTGAAGTAGGTAAAGGCACAAACAACCATTAAGGAGATGATTAAGTACTTCATTTTTGGGGGATTTTTTTTATGAAGACAGCCAGCAAGAGACTAACATCCAATGGAAGTACATTCCACCACCTGAGTGCCTGTACAACGAAGAGTCTTGATGCTTATCCAATAACCTTGAGAGGAAAGTCCACTCGAGCCAAGTTTGTGTCTCGAAGGGTCGAGCTACAGAGTGGGTTTTGGGGTTTAAATCTGATGCGGGCAGCTATGGGGAGGTAGTGAAGAGAACGTAGTGAAGAGATGACATGAGAAAGCTTGGGCAAATTGAAAACCAGACACCTGGCTGTATTCTGAACAAGCTGAATGGGTCTGACTCTAAGCACTGGAAGACCTTCCAGAAGAGCACTGCAGTAATCTAGTTTCGATATAAGAGACTGGACAAGCACTGGGCAGCTTTCCTGAAAAGGAAGGGTCGAATTCTCCTGATGTTAATCCTGTAGAGGAGACAGCCTACATGACGGTCAGTTTGGCAATATGCTCTTGAAGCCGAGTCTGACTTGCGTCCACTCCTAACTCACTAGCAGAGCTCATGACCTCCATTTCAGTGTAGTTATGAGCACTCTAATGAAGAATGACCCTTAATTAGAAGGTTACGCTACTATTTTACATCATGACTGACACATACTGCTAGTATTAACACAACACGTAAAGCCTGGAACGTTTAATAATAACGCAAATGATGCCACCGTCAATATTACACACTGTTCAACTGAAGACCATTCGTTAATCTTAGACAATAATGATCTAACTTGGTGATCAGTTCGATTTTTAGGACCACTACTACTCAGAAGCTAACTTAGGAGCTAGGACCAGAAGGTCCAGGGTTCAAATCCCACCTCTGCCAATCTGCCACTGTTGGGTCCTTGAGCAAAACCCTTAACCCAAATTTGCTTGGATTGTAAGATTGTATCAATTGTAAGTCGCTCGAATAAGGGCGTCTGCTAAATGCTGTAAATATAAAGAAGGATCACTTGAATTCAGTATGCTATTGACCTACCTATATGAGTAACACACAACAAAGACATATTAAATGTCACAAAAAGAAGTAACGTTCTTCTTGACCATACCTTTAATTGACTTACCTTAGCTCGCTTGCTGCTTACCGGCGCGATTTCCAATGTCAACGTGCAAACGACCGTACATAGTATAACCACACAGGTCATGTCCCAAATAACACCATACAACCTATGTCCTATTCCCTACAAGCCGAAAAGTGTATTGAGCGCGTCCACAACACCTAGGCTACGTAGTTTCTCATAACCATACCTACGTTGTGGAGTATCTCGGGTCTGCTGGATATTTAACAGAGTGCGTAGACATAACATATATAATAGCCAACATTCTTTGTAAGTGCACTACATAGTAAATAAGACTTGATTTGTAACATGCACTCACGATGCTGTACTACTTATTCGACTAAGGTAGTCTGAAGATCCCAAGCTTTCTCACTGCCACCTACAGGAAATTGAATACGTCGTTTTGTCTTAACGTAGGTCGAGCAGGTTCTAAACCTTTGCTAACCATACCCTAGAAGGCTTTGAAAAACCTTTAAAAAGACTTTTAAAAGACCGAAGTCTGATACTGTCTCATATCTAAAGACAAGTCACAGAGTTTTTAGTCACAGACTAATCACAAACTGATTTTGTGAACTGGGGATCTTACATGGACACTTTGCAAAACTGCAAAGGGGCTGCATGGTGGCAGAGTGGTTAGCGTGGTCACCTCACAGCTCCAGCATCCCCAGCTCAGTCCCAAACTGTGATGTCTGTGATAAAATATTAGGGATAGATAGTTGCTGGGGCATTTTTAGACTATTTTTACTTGGGCACATGCAGAATTTAGAGGAAGACAGCTGTACTCCTCTGTTTGCCAATCAGTTGCAGTGGCACAACTGTGCTTAGAAAATAACCTATAAATAAGAAGGTGGTACTATGCCATGGATGAGAAACAAAGAACAAACACTAAAAATGCCCTATTAAATGTGTGCTTATGCTAATGTAACTGATGTATTTGCTAGTTTAATGAATGTATGTTTCGTAGGTTATACTGTTATAAGTGGCTAGCCAAACCATTAGCTATAAGTCAAATATATATATATATATATATATATATATATATATATATATATATATATATATATATATATATATATATATATAAGAGAGAGACAGAGACAGAGAGAGTCTTAGAGCAGCTTTGCAAAAATCTAGGAACAAACCATTAACTGAGTAAGCCTAGGACAACAGTGGCAAGGGAAACTCCTAAAAATGTTAAACATAAAGAGCTTCCCCCCTGCTGCCCTATAAAAAGACTCTCAGAAGCTACTTCTGGGTAGTGTATCTCTTGAGAAGAGATCATTGACTGCTAGACATCCCTATACGATGAACTCTAACACATTTTGCCCAGTTGACAGACTTTGAGAAGCAGAACGGTCGTTTTGACAAATTACCCATCATCTAGGGTTCTGACCTAGCTGTTAGTAGGTGTTGGGAGCAGTGGTTCCTTGAGGGCACCTACACATGGAGAACGGGTTCCAGACAGCCCAGACAGACCTTCATTGGGGAGGATCATTTGA
This sequence comes from Ancistrus triradiatus, assembly GCA_025084515.1. NCBI lineage: Eukaryota > Metazoa > Chordata > Actinopteri > Siluriformes > Loricariidae > Ancistrus > Ancistrus triradiatus. The sequence goes on from JAJAGP010001905.1 coordinate 96,656, forward strand.
TCCACTGACAAGCATGGACAGGTCCCACAGTTTTTATGTCCATATCCAGACACATATGGCACTTTCACTACTCATCCCTGTCTTTGCCTGGACTATTTCCAGGTGCTTAGCAGAAGGAAAATTGTTGTCACAGTGCCCATTACATGTCCTGCCATTGACAGCCAGCTACCATCACCTTTGTTTGCAGTGGTGTTATGAACAAGAAATCTGGACTGCTACGGACTGGAAAGATATTGTTTTTAGCAACAAATCTAGGTTCTGTTTGGGATCTGATGATGGTTGGGTTAGAGTATGGAGGCAATACGCTTCAATCCTGTCTTTGCTGTGGAGCGACATACTGCCCCAACATCTGGTGTGATGATTTGGGGAGCATGGGACACGAACAGATCAGATATGTGCGGGACATACTGCAGCCATGTGTGTGGCCTCTCATGGCAGAGCTTACAACTGGAATTTTTCAGCAGGATAATGCTCGTCCCCACACAGCAAGGCTTTCCCAGGAATGTCTCCGCCAGATTTCAACACTTCCTTGGCCTGCAACATCTGTGTGCAAATGTGCCGCATAATACTACATGGAACCTGTATGCCTCCCTTCCCAACCGTATCTCATCTTGTATGCAGGTCAGAGGCATCCCAACAGGATACTAGGGCCTCCTTTCAGTTGTACAGTTTTCCTCAATAAATTTAACCTTTCACTCTAATATTGTAATCACCTTCAATATGAAGTTTCAACTCCTTCTTGGTGAGGTTTTTTGGTCAATGAGTATATTTCCTGAGCTTTTATAACTGTACTTAAGGCTCAAAATTAGACCAGTAACCCATATTTCATGGTCACTGCAAATTCATACTGAAACTATCTTTATGATGGTTCTCAAATAAGATTCTGTCAAATGAGATCACGCCATAATCATTGTACAGTACTTAGGAAAACTACACCCATATGTAGTGTGCTACCTACAGACCATTCTTTCTGGTTGACCGTTTAAAAACCTCTAGCCTATATTTACATTTAATACCACAGTACTTTTGGTAGCACCTTTGGCGTCCCCCTCGGGAATTGTTCTTGGGAAATGTTACTGTATATTGCGTACCCAAACAGTGAAATGAATTTTACACCCTTGAAATGAAGTGCACATATGTGAACGGGATGTTTTGCTTTGTTTTTAGCCGAATGCTACAGGCACTCCAGTAGGTGGCTGTAATGCGGGCTGAGTTAGCCTCTTTAAGAAGGAATATTAGTGCGCGTCCTCGATTTGGCCACTGTGTGATGTAGCGCTGTACTAAAAACAGAGACGGTGGCGGGGTCGAGCAGAGTGGGGCTTGTTTTATTTAGCCGATTTATCTGCTTGCGGTGATTTTTTAAAGTATTTTGTGATTGATTTAAATCTTATATGAGAAATTAACTCCTGGGTTAGTGCATTGGGAGTGCATTAATCGACTTAAAGATGTCGGCTCAGGCTCAGATGAGAGCTTTGCTGGATCAGCTAATGGGGACGTCGAGGGACGGTGAGTAGCTTTAGCCTTAGCACTGTGAGAGGCTGGAGAACGGTAAAGCCGCTGCTAGCCATTTTGCTTCCGTGTGTTATTGATCCATACTGTCATTTATTTATCACTTGGACATATCCATTCAGTCATGACCACTTCCCCTCCTGAGATGAACGATACGCCGTTTAATATTTGCAACCTATTCCTGGAAAAAGACACTTTTTATTCAAACCTCCATAACATGCTAGGCTAACCGCGGCTCAGTGAGGCCTTGTGAGGTCGCGTCTAATTCTAAATGTAACTCCAAGTACGTAGAGTATCCTATTAATAGTATTTGCAAACTATTTACGTTACAAAACGATTTAAAGCAGCTTATTGCTTATATTATAATTTGAACCGACTCTGCACTCTTTTTGTAAATATGCGTTAGTGTGTCGTCACGGCATCCGCGCTAACGGTTGCCAAGTCTTGCCTGCATTCGAATCTTAATTTTTAAGTTTAATATAAGCCTACATGAATTGCCCATCATATCTGCTGGTGATGTGCTAACCATTTATATAATCATAAAGTGTATGGTTGTCGTTTTTTATACGTTAATTGTGTAGACGTATTCGAGTTCCGTACGCTTTTTGAATTTTTTCCTCGTCATGTATGGCGACGCGGCAGCCGAATCCCGTTTCATATGTTAAAGGGTAAAAAATGTAAAAAAAAGTGCGTTTCATTGTATCGTTCATATTCTAGAAGTCAAATTTAAACCCCCATATCCTGCTGCCGTTTTTGTTACAGGTACTTGCACTCACTTTATTAGGTACACCTTCTTGTTTCTGCGCTAATTGTGCATTTATCAATTCCACTTGGCATATAGATGCACTCTGGTTCTATAATGATCGATTGTAGTTCGTGTTTCTCTACAAACTTTCAGTCCCCTGTACCCTGTTGTCTAATGGTCAAGGCCACTACAAATCGGGCTGGTGGATCATTCTTAGCGCTGGTGGTGGTAGTGTGTGGTCTGGTATGAGTGGATCTTACAAAGCAGTGCTGCTGGGGTTTTTAAACACCTCGGCCTTACTGCTGGATTGAAAATGGCCCACCAACCGAAAATGTCAAGCCACCAGCGATCCTGTAAGTAGCATTCTGGGTGCACTGATGAAGGATTAGAGGATGACTAACTCAAACTGTAGCAACAGATGAGCTACTGTCTTTGACTTTGCATGTACAAGGTGGAACGATATGGTGTATGTGTCTAACAGCGTGCACAGTGAGTGAACAAAGTGTTTAAAAACGTGGCAGTGTCACTACAGAGGACTGCGTCAAAAGTAAGTGCTTCAAGAGCATTGTCACTGTTCACTGACAATATTTGTGGAGGCCAAGTTCCATCTCGGAACCAGTAGTTATTGTCCAAGTCGCAGGAGTACACCACATTGCCTATAATCCTGTTATAAAAAAGACAATTGTAGAAATGATGTTTTAAAAAGTCGAATAAGCTTCTTATGTGGAATATAATGTTTATGAATGAAAATGTTTTCTCTGGTGCATATATTTACTCACCTAGCTAAAATAACTTGTATTCTACCCTTCAGTTTGGAAAAAAATAAGTTTATCTAAAGGATGTGTAGCTTTAGTGTGAAGACACATACATCCACTGATGAAATCCAGACTTCTCACAAAGTTTGTTTGCAGTTTAGTCACGAACGGAGAATTGCTTGCTCATGGAAGACCTGTCTATAAGCCAGTCAGTACATAAATGCATAATTTCATTTCTTGTAATTGCCACTTCATTCCAGTATGACAGTGTCACTGGTTTTGCACACCACCTGAATCTACCGGCTCAACGTGTTCGGTCAGAAAGACATCATAAATGTAGTACATGCATGGAAATGTTAATATAACAAGGTTCCTTGTTGATATTGTGGCAGGCTGGCACGAATAAAACAGAGTATGGGAAATGCTGCACAACTGTTGTAAAAGGCTTGCATGTTGAATTAATGTAAAGAAAATTTGGCTTTTGTTGAAAGATGAGTGGTGGATACTTGCAAGCAAAAGTGAAACCTAATGCTAGGAACATTATGTACAGAAATTGGACATAAGTATACAAACCAAATAGGTTTGTTGAATCCCTTGTTTTCGAACCTAGGCAGCCTCACAAAATACCCAAAGGTGTGTGCACAAGCACTGAAAATGTGAGTTTTCCTTACACAACTTTTAAAGGCAGCATGAGGAGGATGTTGTTTAAACACCATTCAGAATTCAGTTTACGGAGAGTGTGTGCAGCAGTGGTCTCTCTGTGAATTATCAGAAAATGTTTTATTGCCAGCAATGACAACAACATATTCAAGTATAATGAGCCTTTGTGCATAACAGATTTGGTGCAAAAATCTTAGAGGATATGTTTTTGTATGTGTGTATACATGTCACACTGCCTGGCCAAAAAAAAGGTCACTACCTGGATTTAACTAAGCAAATGGGTAAGATCCTCCTATCAGATAATTACTGCATTGGTGATTATGCTTCAGCTGGCAAGTTATTTACCCATAACTGATGCAGTGAGTAGCTTCTCATTTAGTAAACAACCATGTCGGAAGACACATCCTGTGGTCGTGGAAAAGATGTTAATCTGTTTCAGAAGGGTCAACTTATTGGCATGCATCAAGCTGAGAAAACATGTAAGGAGATTGCTGAAACTACTAGAATCGGGTCAAGAACTGTCCAATTAAAAAGTGGAAGGACACTGGGGAAACATTACTTTCGAGGAAGGGATGTGGTCGGGGAAAAAATCTTGAATGATCATGAACAATCACTTAAACATTAGGTGAAATCAAGTAGTAGAAAAACTACATTAGAACTCAGGGATATGTTTACTAGTGAAAGTGAGAGCATTTCCACACACACAATGCGAAGGGAACTCAAGGGAGTGGGACTTAACAGCTGTGTAGCCTTAAGAAAACCACTTGTCAGTGAAGCTAACCTGCAAAATTGGCTTCGATTTGCTATGGAGCATAAAGATTGGACTCTGGAGCAATGGAAGAAGGTCATGTGGTCCGAGTCCAGCTTTACCTTGTTCCAGAGTGATGGGCGCATCAGGGTAAGAAAAGGGGCGGCTGAAGTGATGCACCCATCATGCCTAGTGCCTACTGTACAAGCCTGTGCTATGATCTGGGGTTGCTGCATTTGGTCAGGTCTAGGTTCAGCAACGGTTTATGTGCCCAAAGAATGAGGTCAGCTGATAACCTGAATATACTGAATGACCATCAATGGATTTTTTTTTCTTCCTTGATGGCACGGGCATATTCCAAGATGACAATGCCAGAATTCATCGGGCTCAACTTGCAAAAGAGTGGTTCAGGGAGCATGAGACGTCATTTTCCCACATGGATTGGCCACCACAGAGTCCAGACCTGAACCTCATTGAGAGTCTTTGGGATGTGCTGGAGAAGACTTTGCAACTCTGCAAAGAATAAATGTAGTGACACTGCAGAAGCTTCTGGAAACAATGCCACACTGAATGTGTGCCGTAATAAAAGCTAAAGGCGGTCCAACGAAATATTAGTGTGACTGTGTGTATAAAAAGCGATTCACCAAATGCTTGGTTGCTAAAAAACAAAACGAAGGGGCTGCTGGCTTATACCTTACTCTGTGCTCTCGCCAGCTTTAGCCTTTGCTTTGTCAAACTTTGCATATTCAGCGGAATGATGCCGTTTTATTAAAAATTCTTATTAACTTTGTTGTTTCGTTTTTGGAGTCATTTCTCCATGGCTTATTTTCACCATGCATGTAATCCAAACAGCGCTTCCATGCCGAAGACATGGTTGTGTTCAAAATGGCTCACTAACCCCTATGTTAGTGTCCCTAGTAATGCCTAATCAGTAATGCAGTGTTTAGAGAGACTAGCTAGACTAGAGTAGCACTCAAAACACAACCAAAACCTATAACGCTTCCTTCTCCTCAGCAAATAAACCCCTACACATGTCTTTTAAACAAACCCTTGTGTGGCTGAAACTTTACATACCTGAACTGAATTATGATTTAATGGTAATAAAAGCACTGTTAACAAAGTGTGCTGTTAATGTGTGGTTGATCGGCCCAGGATCGGTTATACAAGACCAGTTGAAGCAGATCACGCTAAAAGCCGTGGCTGAATCCGTTTTATATGTACGTATATAGTGAAAGCTTTGATTACTAGAGTTTACTTTGCCCCACAAAATTACACAAATCAGAATGCATGAAGCTGTAGCCAAATGTAAAGTGTTTTTATTGTGCAATCTGCAACATGTTACAATCAGAGGATTAAAAAAAAAGAGATTTTTGGTCCGATAAGACATAGTCCAAATTCATCTGGTTAATCATTACTGAATCAGTCTCCAGAGTTACCTCGTTCATAATGTGGTTCTTCTTTTGCTTCTCACTTGCTTTATACTCCACTTCTGTGTTCTGTCCTTTACTTTGATGGAGGTTTTTCCAGCTGTCAACTGACAATATTTAGTCTGTAGTGTATGTACCGGAGTAGCTAGCGAACTTTTCCCACCATACTCTTCAGCGATGTAGTTCTACAGCTCCGCAGCGCTTTTAGCAGCAAAACATATTATATCATTTGCTGCCTATTAGTTAGAGCTGTGTTTCTGCTACGCGCTGGTATATGTACCGGTATATCGCCCAGCACTACTACTGATGCCTTTTGTTTGAGATATCATGAGAAATATCGTGTAGCGTGAAAAAGTCTTTACTTGTCGTGAGATAAATTATTATTTTTTTTACCATATTGCCCACCCCACCTATGCTAAGTCCAAAGCTTGTGAAAGCATGTATACATTTATCAACAGCTTGTTGGGTGGTAATGGCTTCTTTTTTTTGTGGTGCATAACCATGTGTTCATATAAGCAGATGTCAAGTCACTGTTGCATGAGCTTTGTCTTGTATGTGTGTAGCTTGGTGTTTGCCCTTATTTAATCGTCCTTCATTACATTTGGTTGGTTTATTTAGCGTGCTTTTCAGCGTCATTGGCTATTACGAAAGACATAAGGTTACATTGATCTACAAGGTTACTTCGAAGCTAGTCATACATATTCATATTGGGACTGTTTGGCATAATTAACCTAGTGCATGTCTGTGGACTGTGGGAGGAAACCGGAGCACCCGGAGTAAACCCACGCAGGTAAAGGGAGGATGTTCAAAAACTCCACACAGGTGGAGTCCGAGGTCGGGATTGAACCCGAGACGCTGGAGCTGTGAGGCAACTGCACTAACTGCTGCACTGCCATTCCTTCTTTAAGTAATGACAGTGTTATAGTGGCTAAAAACGTAGTAGATATCGAACATACAATTGTAATTCAGTTTAAAAATTGGAAAACGATTTCTAAAGGTAGTTTTTAGGGATGTGCTCATTCAAACACTTACGTTGAATATTTAAAACCTTTGCACATGTACTTATTGATGCTTTATTGCCATGCAAAAATTGGATTTAAAGAACACTGCTATCTGTCATATTTGGACTACTTTTCCTCGAATGGGTTGCAAACATTAAATGGTATTTCGGAGGGTTCGTGCTTTAGGAGGTGATGATGGCAAAGTGGAGCAAGTTAGAATATGAAAGCTCCGTTAAGTGTAAAGTGGTATGTGTCAAGCTGAAGGCCTCTGACTGATCTTCACATGAGAGAGTGTCTCTCAGCACCGTGTGAATGCCCATTATGTCTTGTGTGAGTGCAGAGCTGAATTCATGTGCTTCCCATACATGTGTTTTCTGCAGACTGAACAATTGTGGCCCCTTTATTCTATTCATTAAGGTTCAGTGTATCTTTGCCAGCCTACATCAATCTGCACGGGAGTTGCAGAAAAGCCTCATGTTCATCGAGCCGTGAGTCACAAATGATTTTTAACGCTGTTATGATCAATATAATCCAGAACAGTAGTCAATGATATTTGCTTTTCCAGAGGTATTGTTAGTCTGCATCAAGCCGACACAGTAAAGAGAAAAGCAGCCGGCTTTACGTGCACCAAGGCACATGCTACTACGGTGACAGAAAAGGAAAAAACAATTAAATAAAAAAAGGCATCCTCGGCCAACGCTTTGCTCTTTTGACTCTTGTGTATCATTCCCAACTTCCTCATTGCAGGTTTGGTCAAGAAAAGCTTTTTAATCTTTAATAAGGCCACCGATGGGCTGGAGCGCCAGGCGGGTACAGTATGGGAGAGAGCTCGCAGTGTGTATAAACTAACACTTTACTTTTAGTTCATCTTCCTGTTTTCACTTTTTTTGTTTCTAAGTTTTGTTCTCCCCTTGCCATGTTTTTAAAGACTGTGATTTGTACACGAGTGTGTCAGTGCTTTCCAGCCTTTAGTAACTGGACCACTAATAGGCATGTGCCGATATTCGGTCACAGAATATAATGGTGTATTCAGCAGGAACATTGTCATTATTATAGGCAGATCAGTGTCACTGTCCTTTCAGCAAGAATGACCCTGTTCACAAGTTCTCTTTGTTCATTTAGACAAATTAAGTCACGTGCATCGTTCCTTACTGAGGTACCCCAACCTTTGACTGTGTCTCTGAGCAAGTTTGTGTTGGTGAAACCTGAGTTTGAGCGACCAGTGGTATTTAGCCAAATGACACAACACTGGCGTAGTTTCTTTCCTCTGCTTTTAATGATACAGTGGGTCTGTAAGGTTAATACACACGCTGCCATACAGTTGCAACCCTCTACTGTGCTGCTACTATACCAGAGCTCTATGGTTAATTGCATAAGACATGTTCTGGGTTTTTTTTTTCCTCCCCAAAAATGTTAAGTTTACAGAACCTGTTTTAATACCAGGTACATAGCTTATTTGGGCTGGAATGGCAATAAACCCAAACAAACAATCGCAGAAAATGTCATTGTGTGTATGGAAAAAATTGTCTCCTGTTGTACGGTAAAGTACCTACTCTGGAGTGGGCTACAAATAATGCATTGAAAAGCATGAACGACAGGACTGTTGCTCTAACCAAGGAATGGATAATGGTATCTATGCGACACTATGGTGCACGAAGTGACTATCGGCACATGCCTTAATAAACTACTGCTTACCAGCTGAGCGATACACATCAACACATCACACTATCCTACTTTTTCCATCAGCTCTAGAAGTCTTTAGGTCATCCAACTACTGACCATAAAATAGGCTGTAGTTAATATATACTTCATTATTTCCATCAAGTTAGGTTTACATAGCCTGTGTGTGGGCTTTGTTTTTAGATCTAGCTTGAAACCAGACCAGGTAAAACATGGTTACAGTACATGATTTGGGCATTATCAAACAAACGTGTATTTTACCCCATTGTAAACAGTACGCCTCATTTTTCATAGCATTGTCTCTTTTTTGCATTAGAGCTGAAGCCTGTAAAGCCCTTTTTAGTTTTTTAGCACAGTTCACATTGTCACGATCAGTCCTTTCCAGTAAATTACGGACTTCAAGTATCAAATTCAAAACTTGACCTATGACACCAACCCCACCAGGTTTAAGTGTGTACTGAAGTGTGAAAGACACATTCGTGGTTGGGTCATTGCTCATTGTTGACATGTGCTGCTCTTGCAGGTGACGAGTCTCGACAGCGGGTGAAGTTTACAGATGATCGAGTGTGCAAGTCTCATCTCCTGAACTGCTGCCCTCATGACATCCTGTCGGGGACGGTGAGACACAAAATATATTAATATAAATGATAAATCCTGATCTGTGTCGGATTATATTTGACATTTTCCAGCCCCTGATTATAATTGACAGGTTCCTGTTTATTCGCTGTCTTCCCTTAAAGATGCTATCCCCTAAAGTAGTACAGACAAGTAGTACTTGAGTTTGACGTGATCAAATCGCAGCCAGCTTGGAGTGAGGCTCTTGGTAAATGCAGCAAACGTCGGCCGTGTGGAAGCAACGTTCTGCAGAGCAAGCATTTTGTTCACATTTGCCAAATGACTTGATGCAAATGTTAATTTGTGCCACCTTTTTAAACGGAATGCGTGTGCATGCCACCATCGCTGATGCCGAGTGTTCATTGGGTCTGTGTCAATACCCGATGAACCCTAGCAAGTGCCCTTGCTGCCTGCTTCCTATATAGGGTAGGAACTGACTGACAACTGACTTTCTAACTGACAATGGAACCCTAAGACTGGTTAGTGAGACAGTGTACCTGGTTGCTGATTGCGTCACGAACGTCTTACAGGTCTTGATTTTAGCCTTTGCCGTTGTAATCTTCTTTTTAAGGCTTCTTTTTGGAGGAACATCATAATGTGCAGATTTTTTGATGAGATGCCATGAGGAACAGATGAAATGTAAACAAGCTAATTTGAGGACTTGCATGAGGGAAAATGTAAGCCTCTCTGCATTAAATCTGCTGTTTAGAACATTGATCTGGTAACTGGACATAAATTAATTAAAACTAGCAAGAGTCAAGAGGTGTGTGTGTGTGTGTGTGTGTGTGTGTGTGTGTGTAAAAAGTACCCTTGTTATTTCATATATATTCAACACCTGAGACACAGAACAACAGGTGCAATGTAATTGAATCATTTTATTTTAAATCTTCCACGTATTCCTGCAGTTAAGGTTTATACATATGCAGGTACAAGCTATTTTAAAATAAATGTATTTATTCATTTAATTATTACAAATGAACTTTTATAATCTATATTGTTTTATGTTTATACAGTTGTTTTTATTATTTTGTTTAAATAAGAACAGGTCAGAAACTGTTCCCTCAGTCTACCTTTGTTGTTACTTGTGACATGTGCAGTGAGCTAAACTTGGATAATTTCCTCACCCTGCCTTGACAGAAAGGAGCATTATATTCTTCTAGTTCCATATTTATTCATGCCTAATCTGGAGGAATAAAGTACAAGGAGAAATCATCTCGTTCTTGATTAAACCACGAAAACTGGCTGAGAACGTGTTTTCTATTCAGCCTTTGGCCAAATGTGTTATTTTGTTTGGTTTCAGCCAAAAGTGTTCATTTTCGTGCATCCCTAGTTGTTAACGTACAGTGGGGCAAAAAAGTCTTTAGTCAGCCACATACATAACCTACTTAACGCAGCCAGATCCGTAGCTGAAATACTGTTGTAATTACAGACGTCACAGTGTAGAAAGTTGTATTAAACACAATGTAGAGAAATGAGCGCTGAGGCATGTGGCCAGCAGGGGAGTAATCTGTGACTCATTTGAATCAGCCAACAGTGAGAGGAGTCGGGAGTGTATCAGGGTGCATCAGCGTGCAGAAACGAACCAGCCTGCAGCCAGATGAGTTGGCGAGTCGGAGCCGTGTGTGCACGTCAGTGTGAGACATTTGGCTGGCGTGGCACTCCTGATAAGCTCTGTGATAAGAAACTGGATCTGTGCGCAAATAGCTTGTGGATCACGGGACAGTTGTGGCTGTCCCAGCGCAATTTCACAAAGTGTCATGCATGTTAAGTGACAGATACCTGTATATTTACTGTGCTGTCTTTTGAATTTCATTTTTCAAAATGTGCTGCAGCCTTTCTCTCTTAAGAATTTGAACGTATGGTCATAGGATTAATTCAGACTTGAGATAACAGCTGACCCTGAAGTTTTTTCACAGGTGTGCTTATGCTGCATAGCTAGGTGCAGTAATGTGCTCACACCTGATTTATTGTTACTGTTATTTGTGTTTTTGTGTGTGTAGCGTATGGACCTGGGTGAATGCTCAAAGATCCATGACCTGGCTTTGAGGGCGGACTATGAGATAGCCTCCAAAGAGAGAGACCTGTTCTTCGAGTTGGATGTAAGTGCACAACATATTTCCACGTACAACATGATGCCATAGCAAAGTGCTGCTTTCCTGTGAACTGTGTGTTGTGTTTTATGCCATATATAGGTTATAGTACCTGTCTGCCTTTTATGAAACTGTCTGTACAAATACTTTTAAGCCAAGCAGTATCTGAGTCAAGTGTGTGATCTGGGGAAATTCAGGGCTGCTTTTCAGCAATGTCGGCCTTATGGTTCCTGAGTCTCCTAAATCAAACTACACAGTACGGGTGGGCGGTACGAGCTAAAATTCATTTCATGATATTTTCCTCTCAGTACGATATTGAAATGTCATGATGTACCAAAAAATTAAATAAAATACATGACACACTATTACTTAGTATTAATAACTTATCAATACCATTCAGAAGTAGTCCTCATAAACGCCAACTTAAAATCAAAACCGAAGTGAGTAATTTTAGAAGAGTTTGCATTTTTGCAGATGTGTGTATTTTATCGTGTGTGTGTGTGTGTGTGGTGGGGCTGTTTCTGTTTCACTATTTTTGGGTTTGTCATGGTATCCATCATATGGAAAAATCCGTGTAATGGAACTTGACCATTATATCTCCCAGCCCTTCAGCACAGTGAGAGTGCGATATGCATCATTTACTAATCTTAATTGTTGTTTTAACGATGTGCAAGCTGACTTTCACTCACTTTGCAAAAAAACAGACAAAAACATGCCTCAAAGGCCAATACACACCGATTGTGACGCAAAAAATGCTACACAATTTGAACTAATTGGACACGCTTTCTTCAGTGCATGAGTGTTATTGTTATTGATTGGTATTGTTATACACAAGCTCGAATTAATCTTAGAGTAAAGAGTTAAGAGCTCGTATTCACTGCGTTGTGTAGCTAGGACAGACTACTGTGCATGCAGCGTGTTGGCACCTAAAAGGGCACGGCTGAAGTTAAAAATGGTTGTGCAAACCTCAAAATACAGCCACCACCAGCCTCAGTGTTCGACGTTAGATTTAAGTGGTTCATCCTCACTCACATGACGGTCGTTTGGCTTTGAAAAGATGATGTTGCTCAAAAGATGGCAATCTGTTTTAAATCGGTTGCTGTTAAAACACCTTAACAACTTCTCTCACCACCTGCAAGCTAACCGCCATGCAGAGTTTGAAGATAATGACAAACTACGAGGCAAGTGTCCATTACAGGCTTACACCAGCCAAAGTAGCAGCGTACAAACAGTACTTTAGCTGAATTATTCTGCATAATAGTGCCTTACCACAAGAAAAGCTAGCAAGGCATAACACTTGCTGTCACAAAAGACACGGTGCCAGTTCAGGAGCCTGAGCGAGATGGGTTCAAACAACTTTTCAATACTCTAAACCCAAGATGTACACTGCCAAAGGATTGACAAAATCCAAGAAAGTATCATAACATTTTCATCGCTATCGCGCAGACCTACGGCATGGTGGCAGAAATGTATAATAGTGGCACGATGGCGCAAATGGACATCATGGTCACCTCACAGTTCTTGGTTCATTAAATGTCCTTTTCATATCTCTTCCGGTTTCCTCCCACATCCCGGAGACAAGCACTATGTTAATTTTCTGCCCTGATTTGGCTCAGTATGAATGTGTCCAACTTGTATGAATGGAACCTTGCACCTGGCGTGAGTAGCCGCTGATGCGACCTTTAAAGAAATAAATCATTTATAGCTGCATACACATGCTATGACATGTAGTTGGGACAGTGCATGTTTTATAATGAAATAAACTGTTACGCTCTGGCCACTAATAAACCTTCAGATTTTCTACTTGCAATGTAAACAAATATCACATGATGAGCAGAACTGAAACACTTTTTAATGGATTCCCGAGGTACAGAGAATGAAAAAACCCAATCTGCAGGGGAATCAGTGCAAGAAATCATGTAATGTCCCATCACAAGACGTCATTTTCTGCTCCGAATAGCATTTTCTGCTGCCTGAGCACGTGTCGGTGATTACATTCAAATGTTAATGTTTGTGCTTTGTTCAGGCTGTGGATCATCTGGAGTCGTTCATCGCTGACTGTGACCGCAGAACTGAACTGGCCAAGAAACGTCTCGCCGAAACCCAGGAAGAGATCAGCGCTGAGGTTGCTGCCAAGGTGTGTGGGGCTTACAAACTGATGCATCATCAGGCTTTACTCTTACATTGTTGTTTGGAAATAAATGAGATCAAGTTTCCTTGCCTGCCAAGCTGCCACTGTTAACGCACGGCTGCTCGGTTTGTGCTTTTGTAAGGTTGTATCAGTTTTAAGTCACTGCCCGATGAATAAATGTAACCGTGTGCTTGTGTGTGGCAGGCAGAGAAGGTGCATGAGCTGAATGAGGAGATTGGAAAGCTCTTGGCCAAGGCAGAACAGCTGGGAGCTGAAGGAAATGTGGACGAAGCCCAGAAAGTTCTACAGGAAGTGGAGAAAGTGCGCACTAAGAAGAAGGATGCTGAGGTCTGTGCCTTCAGTCTGTTTTACAATAAAAAGCCCTATAGCTGTTTGTTTTCCGTAATAGCCTTGAACCGAAAATTGGCCATTTTATTAAAGTACTAGGGCTGGGTCGTTCAACTTTGTCGAATCAGGTCACGACTTTTCAGAGCAGTCCATTTCGAAACAGTGGTTGGGAGTCAAATCATGTTATAGCTGGAAACAAGCTTTACTACATTGAAATGCATTCACTTTTCAAATGAGGCGAATCGGTTCCTCATCCTGCTTGTCGACCTGGAGGCACAACGGAGCTGACCATTTGAATTGTAATGCAAAATTTGATGTTAAATTAAGTGATATTTGGTTGGCCTTTGTTTTTAAAAGATGATTTAAAATATCCGCTTTGTACAAGGTAGTCACCCCGATCCGTTTTTGATAGGGAACGTTCTGACGAATCCATTGCAAGTGAATTATTGTTAAAACGATGAACTTAATAATAACTGAGTCACAGTGTAGCTGTCCTTGGACATTTTTGCAGCCATGCTGAGCTTAGACGTGCTTTAAAACACTAAGTGGGGCAAAAAAGTATTTAGTCAGCCAGCTGCAAGTTCTCCCCTACTTAGAAAAGAAGGAGAGGTATGTAAGTTTCATCATAGGTACACTTAACTGAAGGAGCCCAAATGAGGAAAAAAAAATCCAGGAAATCACATTGTGGATTTGTAAAGAATTTAATGTAGTAAAATCCTGGTGGAACATATGTATTTGGTCACACACAAACAAGGCAAGATTGCTGGCTATCAAAGACCTGTAATTCTTTAAGAAGCTCTTCTGTCCTCCACTCATTACCTGTATGAATGGCACCTGTTTGACCTCGTTTACTGTATAAAAGACACCTGTCCACGCCTAAAACAGTCAGACTCCCAAACTCAACTATGGCCAAGACCAAAGAGACATGTCAAAGGGGACACCAGGAAGAAAAATTGGAGACCGCACCAGGCTGGGAAAAGATGAATCTACAAAGACAAGGCAGGGTTGGTGATGAATAAATCCAACCCGTGGGAGACAATTGTAAGAAAAGGAAAGAAAAAGGAATACAAGGAACATTGTAATCTCCTTGGGTCGGGACCCCACGCAAGATCTCATCCTGTGGGGTCAAAATGATCATGAGACGATGAGCAAAAAATACCAGAAACTACATGGAGGGACCTGATGACTGACTGCAGAAGAGCTGGGACCAAAGTAACAAAGGCTTACCATCAGTAACACACTACGCCGCCGAGAGGAACTCCGATCCTGCAGTGCCACGCGTGTCCCCCTGCTTAAGCCAGTACATGTCCATACCCATCTGAAGTTTTCCAGAGAGCATATGGATGATCCAGAAGAGGATTGGGAGAGAATCATGCGGACTGATGAAACCAAAATAGAACTTTTTGGTAAAAACTCAACTCGTCGTGTTTGGATGAGGAAGAATGCTGAGTTGCATCCCAAGAACACCATACCTACTGTGAAGCATGGGGGTGGAATCATCATGCTTTGGAGCTGTTTTGTGCAAAGGGGGCAGGACGAATGAACTGTGTTAAGGGAAGATTGAATGGGGCCATGTATCATGTATCAACCCCATAGAAAATTGTCCAGCAACAGCCCCAAAACATCACTGCTCCAGAGGAGATCTGCATGGAGGAATGGGCCAAAATACCAGCTACAGTGTGTGCAAACCTGGTGAAGACTTCCAGGAAACATTAGGTTATGTTACAAAGTACTGAGTTGAACTTGAATTATGAATTGAATAATGTGTCGAAAGTGAAAAAGAAAAGCCGTTATTGTCACGACCTCGCTTTTCTTCACTACATTTCCCAGCGCTCATCACTCACTTTTGCACACTGCTGCAGAGCATGGAAGAGTGCATGGAAGAGTATTGTACTGTTTGTCGCTTGCAACTTGATGCATTCTGAATGTGTATTTGTGTATTCATGTTGCCATCATAAAACAGGGAGTACCTGTGTGTGATTTGTATAGTGGATGTTGTTCACACACTGCCAGAAGAAAAGTCCTCGACAAACTTCTATATTTGAAGGTTTTTGACTGGAGTGTGAGTATTTTGGATAAGAAACATGCCAACATCAAAGCATGGTGCTCAGGTTTCCATTTGAGCAAAGCTTATCGACACACGAGTGAATCAGGCAAGGTGATGTAGTATTTTTATTTGCACAACAGGTGGTGTAATAGGGCTTTGCTTCATATGCTTCAAAGCATCGAACCATTTTGTCTTTTAATGTCACTGCTTCAAAAGCCTCATTCTGCCCAGCCCTATTAAATACATTGGTACAATTTGTGTAAATGGCTTCTCCAATTAAAGATGCAGTTTGACCTGTTTGTTCTGTCATCATTTTGTTGTGTTGAGCAATTGTAAGGGATTGGGTACCTGAAAATGATGCATGTGATGCTTCTCTTAAACCCCAAACAAGGAAATAGAGTTCAAGTGTATTCTGAATGACGGCCTTTATCTCTGCAGCACATGCATGCTTTGCGTTTTCTGTTCTGGTTGGAACTGGTGCTTGTTTAGCATTAATGAATTTTCTTAATGTGTCTAAATAAATAAAATTATATTTCCAGACTGGATGTATGTAGGAGAGTACAGGAACTCCATGCCTATGCCTTCCAGTTCCAGAGCAGAAGAAGCTCGCGTGTGCGAGGGTGCTCTGCCTACGGGACTCCATGACCACGAATCGCCGTCTTGCTGACCATTTCGGTGGGAATTGCACCTGGGCTTCATCCAGATCCGAGAAGAGAAAGCTGGAGCAGACTGAAGGTATGCTCATGGCCCAGCGGTCTTATCAGTTTAATCGTTTTTCTGAGATGCCTCGGAGATAGTGTTTGCATGTATTTATCATTTACTGTATATAAGCCATTAGTAGTCTGTGTTACATCTTAAAGTAGTATAATGAGTCGTCTGGTTTTTGTGTCTGTGTAGAAAACAGTTCAGGATAAACAGGAGAGGCGGAACCAGGAGCGACTGAAGCGGAGAGAGGAGCGAGAGCGTGAGGAGAGAATGAAGAAGAGGTAAAAACTGCTTGATGTATGCATTCTCAAGAAATGGTTTGGTCACGTGAATGTTACGTGTCCTTCAGCAAATCTAACCGCCATTTCGTTTTATATGCAGGACCAGATCCCGCAGCCGGGAGCGCAGGAGGTGAGATGTGTACACTTCATTCTAAGAACGTTTTGTATTATTTGAACATCATCTGTGGTCCCTAAGCTGATAGTATTTTAAAACCCTGAATATCCAGCAGTTAACACTTTCAGTCCTGAATTTAATGAAGGGAAAGTAATGTGCAATAAGTTTGAGCTGTGGTTCCCAAAGTGGGGTGTCTGCTCCCTAAGCTATTGCAAGGGGGCCCAGTGAGGCAGATGAATGAGTGCATTCAAATGGCAAATGACAAGTGAATGCATTTCACTTATAATATTTGCACTGTAAAGGTGACTTTGTTCAATATGAAGTTCCAGTTGTGTGAATTACAATCTTTAAATAAATTCCAAATATTTCAGCACTCAAAAACATTTAAGTGCAATTTTCAGTGTGATTCCAAAGGAGTCAAAAATACTGGAAATGGGTTTTTGAGTCAGATTTTGAAGCCTGACTCCATATTTCATCAACAGGACTGAAAAAGGTTATGGTACTGGACCACTGACAAATGTCCAGGGTTCAAGTCCTATCATTGCCAAGCTACTACTGTTGGACCCTTGAGCAAAGCGCTTAACCCACAGCTGCTTGGATTGCACCTTGTAAGACTACAGCAGTGTCTCTGTAGAATATCATCACTAAAGGTTGAATAATTAAATAAAGGTAAAGTGCTGAGAAATGGTACAACTGTCCATCACAGTTGCTACATTTATATGTAGCATAATAAATGGGATTAGTAGTTCAAATAGGGGTTTTTTCTATTGGCTGGCCTGGGTTCTTTCTGTGTGGAGTCTGCATGTCCTCCCCGTGTCTGCGTGGGTTTACTCCAGGTACTCCGGTTTCCTCCCACAGTCCGAAGACATGCATGTTATGGTAATTGATTATGCTAAATTGACTTGAGTGTATATAAATTGACGTGTCTTAAGGTTAACTTGTGTGTAGTATAACCTAGGGTTGTGTCGCTGTGGAAAAACATGGTCCACTGATGCTGATAGCGACGGAATAAAATCGATTAAACAAAAGAACTATTGCCTACTTCAGCATGCTGTCTGTGAATAAAACTGGTCGATGGAGCGTAAACACTTTAATGCGTTAACCTTTTAAAAGACTTAAAGTCAGTTTTGCGAGCCTGCCCCCAGACTATAAAAACACAAGTGCAACAATTGAAAAATCAAGTAAACATGATGAACCATCGCTGGAAACTCGGGGTCCTACACGGTGCGGTTATATTTGCTTTTCACAAAATTGTCTCGTGTGCATGTTAGCCTTGGTTTGGATACATTGTGCACTGTAAATGGGGATTTTAATTGATTGTTAGAGGTTGGGTGCATATAAACAGCTCAGACGGAGTCTTCAGGCAAAATGTTTCATTCGAATTGACAAACACACTGCGTTGTAAATGTAGCCAATTGTGACGTGGCATGATTGTTGACGTTGTTTCCTGCTCCTGATGCCAGAGACATTATGTGATTAAATCCTGAAAATATACATTCTAATCTACAGAAAATATGGGGGGCACGTATCAGAGTTACTAACTATGCTTGTTTTTTTGGATTTTACTCCATTGTTAATAGCCACCGAGGCGGAAAGCGACGTGAAATACAACTAAATTAACAAACAAAACTTCGGCTCCTGATTTGTAATTTTAGTGTGGTAAGCTGTGATGTAATTCTTGTTCCCTGTAGGTCTCGTTTCGTGGCGGGGGGGAGCGGGAGAGGGAGCGCGAGCGGGAGAGGGAGAGGAGACGACGGAGATCACGCTCCGCCTCGAGGGAGAGGCGCAGGTCACGGTCTCGGTCCAAAGACAGAGAGAGGCGCAGGAGACACCGATCACGCTCCAGATCCCATTCACACTCGCGCAGAGAGCACTCACACAGGTACACGGCTATTTAACTGTACATTTTTTTAAATTATCTGTTATTTATTGCACAAAGAGTCATTTTACTATGTTTTTGTGTCAGGTCATCACGTGACCGTCTTAATGGGAGAGCAGAGTCTCGTCGATCTAGAGACAGAGAGTCCGGGGAGCTCTGAGTACCAAGCGTCCTCTGGCACAGTCACCCTGGGAACTACAGCGAGTTCCTTAGCTACGCATACAGACCCTACCACCACTGCCTGCAGCTTTTATGTTTAAATTTAACTTTTGAGTACATAAACATGTCTAGAGTTAAGTCAGTGTTCTTCATTCACGACCCTTTTTTTGCTTCTTCAGACCCCAGGTGATTGATCATGTGATAACCAGTCAGGCACTTAAACCAAACACATTAACTAGTAAGTGGGAAAACAAGTGCAGTGCAAAGTTCTGTGCATGTTATATAATGATTGCCGACATGTATAACATTGGATATTGCATTATCTGAGTATTGATGCTCACCTACAATGCTTACTCTATTATTCTAATACCTAACAGTTTACTACAGGAAAAGCTTACATCAGCGTAATGCTGCTCATTGTCTGGTACCATACAAGCATAAAATTAGCTGGCACATAATGCGAGTGCAACGAAAGGATCTTTTGGGAGGCAGTCAGGCAATGAACTATGATTAAATCTAATGCTTTAAGGCATGTGTTTAAGGTTGTAAGCTGCTTTCCTGAATACAAATGTTTTCTAGCACTTGTGTTAAATATTTTCAGGGTATTTCTGTCTGAGCCAGCATGAAATGCCTTCCATTTAGACATCACCAGACGTCCTTCACTAGACAGACATACAAAGGAAAAGATATTAACATGTACAGTCCAAGCAATCGACGCTCAAGGGCCCAACGGTGTCAACTTGGATTTCTAGTCAGTAGACCAGTACTTTAATCACAGTGCCACCACTGTCTAGCTATGCTTGTGTATTAAAAAAAAAAAAACATCAAGGTGAATTATCTAGCTAGCATAACTTAATTTGTAAGTCAACGAAAAATGTACATTCTCTTTCCACATTGTCCAGTTACCCTTTTGCACTGTGGCTTACATAATAGCACAACCAGTGTCCTGTTATATCTAGGGTAATTCATTTCCCGCTCGCAAAATCAAACTCTTTAATAACCAGATATCAGAAATGCAGAGAGCAGCAGTTTCCGTGATTGAAAACCTTTAGGACGGTAATCGGATTTAAACTCTGCTGCATACTGATCAGTGATGTATTTGATTTTACGAGTGCAATTGTGTAGTTTGGCTCTCCTAACTTAAAACATTTTGTTTTCTTAATCTTCAAACCAGTTAAATATTGTTTAACGTTGAAATCGTATTGATATTCAAAGAGTGGCTGAGTAGTAATTACGATAATTCATACTTTAGCACCTGGTCCAAGTGTGTTTCTATTAACAATGAAGCAGATTTAATTTTGTTTCATTTTATTCCAGGCGTCCCAAAATCTAATTCTGAAGGACAATGACAGTTAAGAGTCAGACATCTGATTCAGCTCACTACTGCATACTAGTATGTCTGTTAGTCACAAAACTACTGGTTCCTAGTACATTCGGATTAAAGTTGTGCACTGCTGGTTTATCCTGTTTATCCATACTGGTGCAGCGATTGGTGAATGAAGAACACTGTTATACACAATCTTACTCATACTCTCTTTTTTTGCCTTTTGGTCTATGTAGTGTTTGTCCTGTTTCAGGGGGGTTACCATGTTCACCGTGGTCTGATACAGTTCTGTTTGGGGTTTTGTTTTTTTAAGACAGTGGTGTGTTAGTGTACATACCTGTACTGTTAGTTTTGTGAGAGCGGTCATGTCTGACGCAGCTGTGCAATTGCTCAAGCAGAGCAGATGTGGGTTTATGGTCCATACTCAGTATCAGATGTTTTGAGATCTGACTGAATGAGCGAGTCACCAGTTTGATTTTATAATGATTTATTCTTTATATTCAGGTCTACAGTGCTCCTCCTGTTTGTGTACAGCTTTCTCATCTTGTCCTACTCTCGAACGCATACAGTAAAATGGATTTTATGAACATATGCCTGTTTTGTGGTTTGTATCTGGGTGTTGGCACTTTTGCCAATATTCATCAATAACCAAACAATAAAGGTATTTTGGGAGGATCACTGACATTGTGACCATGTAAAAGACTAAAGAAACTGGAGCTCCAAATATCGTGGGAAACCTGTAACAAAACATGTTGGTAACAAAACGCCTTTGGTTTTCATCTTTCAGTTCAATATATCAGTGTGTCAGGCTGCTCTCAAACTGCCCATAGAAACTCAATAATAGTTGTCCGGCAATTGCGAAGGTCATTGAAGGCAGTTAAACAAATAAAAAAAGTATTTATTTATTTGCCCCCCCCAATGACATGAGCTAAACACTTTCTGTGCTGTAAAGTTGACTCGTGTTGGCTTTTTAGTGCACATTAACAACAATGTTAGAAACTAATAATTCCACAGAAGTGTTTTCTTGTACAATTATACTTTCCCCAACACAGTTACAGCTGGTAGCAGCCGCTGGCTTTTACTCGGTGGCAGTGTCTGGTCCAATCAGCAAACTAATCAAATGCAGGTTAATGGCTAGCATCTTTATTCATCTATTTAAACTATTTGCAATCTGTTTATCATCAAACTTGCAGCTGGTCCAGTTGTGTTTAAATTTGATTTTCTTTAACTTGCCCAGTTTGCAGTTAAATGTTTAAATTATTCCGAAGTGTATAAGTTGTATACAATCATTGTCCATTTTATCAGTTCCACTTACCATCTAGAAGCACTTTGCAATTCTACAATTACAGACTGTAGTCCATCTGTTTCTCATACTTTACTCTCTTCTCTAATGGTCAGGACCCCCACAGATCAGGTACGATTTGGGTGGTGGATAATTCTCAGCACTGATGTGGTGTTGGTGTGTGTTTTGCCGATACGATTGGATCAGATATGGTTGTGCTGCTGGAGTGAGTACACTCACCTTATTGGTCCATCTTGTAGATGTCAGAGGAAGTACCTCATCTGTTGTTGCACCACCCCTAGAGGGCGTACCCCCATTTTGAGAACCACTGCTCAGTGGCTCACAGGATGCTGCTGGCTGAACATTTTGATAGGTGGGCTATGTTCAGTCCAGCAGTGTTTACAAACTCCAGCAGCATTGCTGTGTTTGATCCACTCATACAAGCACAACACACACTAACACACAGCAATCATATCATTGTCACTGAGATGCTTAGAATGACCCATTAGAGAACAGAATAAAGGGGACTAACAAAGAATGTAGAGAAACAGATGGACCACAGTCTGCAATTATAGAACTACAAAATGCTTCTATATGGTAAGTGGAACTGCTAAAATGGACAATGAGTGTGGAAACAAGGTAAAAGGTTATTTAAGTGACTGAATGTGGCATTTGGCATTGATGTCATTTAGCAGACACCCTTATCCAGAGCGACTTACAACATATACAGTCTTACAATCCAAGCAATTGTGGGTTAAGGGTGTCAAGGACCCATTAGTGGCGGCTTGGCAGAGGTGGGAGTTGAACCCTTGACCTTCTGGTCTAGAGTCCAGTACCCTTAACTACATACATACATACATACATATATATATAGAGAGGGAGGGAGAGAGAGAGAGGGGGGGGGGGGGGGGTTGTAAACTGTGTACTGTCTTATTTTTGAAAACCAAAATATGGTCACCCTACTTCACAGCTTCAATTTATCCCTTTCTTTATATCTGTTGGCTATGTACTCTATATTTAAACCAAAATTCATCCGCAACGAACACGTTACCAAACTACACAGTTTTATCGCCTCCCATCCCTTCATCACAACTGAACGCACTACGTGATGACGTTTACGGTACGTACTGACGTGTTCTAGGTTTTCATCCAGGCTACGTAACTGTGGGATATGGCGGACAGACGCCTGCAATCAAAACATACTGAAATATGATCGTGTCTTTACACAGCGGACTGAACATGTCTCCTTATCCGTAGTCAGACATCGGCATGGCAGTGTTTGTGCGTCATCATTTCAGAGAGCGATTACTTTGCTGATTGTTTAGTAATAAATACAGCAAGAAAGGGACGAGTTCTCTACATTGGCTACAACAGAGCTAGCGAGCATTAGCTTAGCATAGGCTCCGGGGTGAGCTCGACTTGTGTGTCCAAGGAAGGAGGCGTTGTGTCCGCGAGCAGTGCAGTGTGTACAACGGGTAAGATTCCTGTTCTTGCACTGACTACAGTCTGTTTTATATTACAGTACAGGTTATCGTGTAATGATTATTCATCTGCCATCTTTCTAGTTATTTAGCTTTTAAAAGATCAGGCTTCTATGTATAATGCAGTGTTTCCAGATTTTGTTAAACCTGCTTTTACACGTTAGCCAACCAGATACTGCGCACTGCTGATATAACAATAGCATCTGTCACTTCAGAGATTTAGCTTTAGGTTCCACATATTTTGGTGCGTCTGATGTATAGGAGCACGTTGTACGTGAAGAGGTGTGTGTGGTTTTTTTTTTTTTAGTTTGTGAACCGTTTAGAAGTGTTTATGTCGAGCCCTAAGAGTAGATAATGAGAACCCAATGAGACCCAATAAATATAGTTATACTTTGGTATTATTGAGGAAAATAATTGAATATTGCATACAATACTGTGCAAAAGTCTTAGGCCACCGCTAGATTATATGTAACATTGTTTTAGCAATGGTGTAATGTCCATATATAATTATTTCTCAGTGTCTTTATTAGAATACAACCATAAAATACAGGATATTTGTATGTGGTATTAAAAAACTGAAAAAATAAAAAGTTTCTGTAGGCCACACTGGCAAGTATATAGTGTGACGTCCAATTACACTTATGCAATAACAATACACAGATGCAACAGCAGCATCTGGCAGCTTCATCGGGATGCCAAGTTGACTCTTGTACAGTGCAAAGAAGCTTGATTAAGAATGGGTTTTTTGGAAGGGTAGCAGCCAAGAAACCACTTTTTGGAAGAGGAACAGTGTAAAAAGGCTAAGATGTTCTAAAGCTCACAAAGACTGGAATGAATGTCAGTATGAAAGAGTATTATGGAGTGACAAATCCAAGTTTGAAAAATTTCAGTCCAGTTGTCAACCATATTTTATATATGATTATTATACCATTGCTAAAACAATACATCTAATGGTGACCTAGTGCTGGGCGGTGTGTCTAAAAATTTGTATCACTTTTTTTTATTTTTTTTATTTTTTAAATCAGTAGTGCTGGGCGGTATACTGGTTCAACCAGTACATACATTTAAATTTTCTTGTACGGTATACATTTTTCATATACCTACCACACCGGTGCATCTTCAGCAATGAAAGCGCTGTTTGGATTACATACATGGTGAAAATAAGCCGTGAAGAAACAACTCCAAAACGAAACAACAAATTTAATTAGACTATTAAAAACAGCATCACCTCACTGAATATTCACTGAATATGCAGAGTTTTACAAGGTACTTGTATAACCTCCCCACCCCCGCCCCAAAAAATTCTAATTTATAATTCTTAAAAATACAGTGATACAAATTTTTGGTCATACCGCCCAGCATTACCACCCAGCACTGTGGTGGCCTATGAATTTTGCACAGTACTGTATCTGTGACTGGCAAATGTATATAAACCTGTAGGATTAGCACTTAAATTGAAGCTGAGTTTAGTGTCCCACCAATGTCCCAGAGCTGAAGCTGTTCTGTAGTGAGGAATGGGCTAAAATCCAAGCTAATGTGCAGGACTGATCAACAGATTCCAGAAACGTGTAGTTGCAGTTATTGCTGCACAAGAGGTTCACATCAGATACTGAAAGCAAAGGATCCCATATCTTTGCCACTTATAAACATGTATATACATATTTAATATTGGCTCATCTGCCTGAATAAATGGCCAGTTATACTAGTTTTGATCATTTCTTTACTTGGGTTCTCTTTATATACATTTGGGACTGAAAGAATTTTAGGAAATTCTGAAGTGTTGACAAGCTTTCAAGCACCACTGTTTGTCATTACTCACTGTAGCCCTTGAGTTATACACTGCCTGGCCCAAAAAAGGTCACCACCTGGGTTTAACTAAGCAAATGGGTAAGAGCCTCCCATCAGATAATTACTGCACTGGTGACTGTTTCAGCTGGCAACAAGTTATTTAACCCTAACTGATGCAGTGAGTAGCTTCTCATTTAGTAAAGAACCATGTCGAAAGACACTTCTTGTGGTCGTGGAAAAGATGTTAATCTGTTTCAGAAGGGTCATGCAATTATTGGCATGCGTCAAGCTGAGAACATCTTTAGGTTAGATTAGATTCAACATTATTGTCGTTACACATGTACAGGTACAATGCAACGAAATGTAGTTTAACATCTAACCTGAAGTGTAATAGGCAGAAAGTGCGGAA
Source organism: Ancistrus triradiatus (assembly GCA_025084515.1). NCBI lineage: Eukaryota > Metazoa > Chordata > Actinopteri > Siluriformes > Loricariidae > Ancistrus > Ancistrus triradiatus. Next base: position 121,835 of record JAJAGP010001905.1, read on the forward strand.
TGTACAATAGATACAGTATGTACATGTATAGGCTATTGGCTGTGAACGCTATAGACATATATACAGGAGATTGCTGAAACTACTAAAACATCTTTGTGGAAATAATGTGGCCCAGAAAAAAAATGAATGATCACTTGAATGTTTGTGATCGGCGATCACTTAAACGTTAGGTGAAATCAAATCGTAGAAAAACAACAGTAGAACTCAGGGATATGTTTAATAGTGAAGGTAAGAGCATTTCCACACGCACAGTGCGAAGGGAGCTCAAGGGATTGGGACTTAACAGCTGTGTAGCCTTAAGAAAAACACTTGTCAGTGAGGCTAACCTGTGGGGGAAGTGTTATGATCTGGGTTTGCTGCAGTTGGTCAGATCTAGGTTCAGCAATGTTATGTGCCCAAAGAATGAGGTCAGCTGATTGCCTGAATATACTGATTGAACAGGTTATTCCATCAGTGGCTTTTTTCTTCCCTGATGGCACGAGCATATTCCAAGATGACGATGCCAGGATTCATCGGGCTCAACTTGTGAAAGAGTGGTTCAGGGAACATGAGACATCATTTTCACACATGGATTGGCCACCACAGAGTCTCTGAACCCCGTTGAGAGTCTTTGGGATGTGCTGGAGAAGACTTTGCGCAGTGGTCCATATCTCCCATCATCAATACATGATCTTAGGGAAAAATTAATGCAACTAAGAAATAAATAGTTTAGGATATTGGAAACAGGACAGAAATAAATGTTGTGGTGTTGCAGATGCTTATGCAAATGATGCCACAGCAAATACGTGCTGTAATCAAAGCTAAAGGCGGTCCAACGAAATATTAGACTGTGTGACCTTGTTTTTTGGCCGGGCAGTGTATGTTGAGTTTAATCACCCTTTTTACACTGTACACCATTAGAAATGGACCACTGTAGGACTGTCTCTGAGCAGATACAAAATGGGTGATGGATTTTCAGTACAACAGTGATACACATGGGGTGCATAGACTGTTCAGCCAAAACATTAAAACCACTTGGGGCTATATTCATAAAGATTCATTGAGCTAAAGTTGCTCCTATTGATGGAATTTTAAGAAAAAGTTTAGAATTGTGGGCAGTTGGGAATAGATCCTAGTAAAGATAAAAATTATTCCTAAAACATCTTAACCCCTAAAAGGGCTTCTAAGGTGAAAACCTGTTAGGAATAGGGAGGAGGACTTTTAGGTGGCTTAGGTGTTCTCTTAAGCAGAGGAGAACATGGCAGACAGACGATGAGCCAGAAGAGATGTTCTCCAAACACTGAATAGCAGTGAGTTAATAAAACGCTACTCATTAGACCTTATTAGGCATGCGCTCACATCTCCTATCCAGCACATCAATATTGTAATGCTTGAAAAGAATACAGACCCATTCCAAAAAATTAGAATATCAAGGAAAAGTTGATTAATTTCAATAATTCCATTTCAAAAGTTAAACTCTCATATATTATAGATTAAGGGCCCACAATTTAAACGAGTCCACGTATTTATATGTTCATTTTCACATAATTTGGGCTTCCAGCTTATAAAACCCACGAAAACAGGAATAAAAAAAATTGAATACTGTGTAGAAATCAGCCCAAACTACTTCTCAGTTTTTGCAGAAAAAAAGAAATTAGGATCACTTCAAATCAAACAAAATATGGTACTTTCACAACGATATGTCAATCTTCAATACTTGGTTGGGAATCCCTTTGCTTCAATCACTGCCTTGATGTGACGTGGCATTGAGGCAATCAGCCTGTGGCATTGCCTGGGAGTTATGGAAGCCCAGATTTCCTTGATGCTTCCTGTCAGCTCTTCTGTATTGTTGGGTCTGGTGGCCCTCATTTTCCACTTGAGAATACCCCATAGATTCTCAATGGGGTTTAGGTCCGGTGAGTTGGCTGGCCAGTCAAGAATTGTGATGGCATGGGCATCAAACCAGGCTTTGGTGCTTCTGGTGGCATGGGCAGGGGAAAGGTCCTGCTGGATGATGAAATCTGCATCTCCATGCAGATCCTCGGCAGAAGGAATCATGAAGTCCTCTAAAACATTCTAGTAAACTTGTGGTGACCTTGGATTTAAGAAAGCAGAGTTTACCAACACCTGCACCAGACATTGCACCCCAAATCATGACTGACTGTGGATATTTCACACTGGACTTTAAGCAGTTTGGTTTCTGTTTGTCACCCGTCTTCCTCCAAACCCTTGGACCCTGATTCCCGAATGAAAAGCACACTTTACTTTAATCGAAAAAGAGGATCTTGGACCTCTGGCCAATGGTCCAGCCCTTCTTCTCCTTGGCCCAATTGAGATGCATTCTATGTTGGCTCAGGTTCAGAAGTGGCTTGACCCGAGGTACCCGACAATTGTAGCCCATCTCCCGGATGCGTCTGAATGTGGTGGTTTTGGAATCTGTGACTCCTGCGTCATTCCACTCTTTCTGGATCTCTGCCAGATTCTTGAATCTTCTCTTTTTGAAAATCCACTGAAGCCCACGGTCATCTCTTTTGCTGATGTATCTGCTCTTGCCACATTTTGTCATTCCACTGGACTTTCCATTGATATGCTTGGACACAGCACTCTAACAGCCAGCCTCCTTAGCTATGAACCTTTGTGGCTTACCCATCCTATGGAGGGTATCAATGGTGGTCTTCTGGCCAGTTCTTAAGTCTGCAGTTTTCCCCATATTGAACCAAACTGAAGCAATTTAATGACACCTGGGGAAATCTGTGCAGGTACTTTGAGTTTAGTAGATGATTAGTGTGTCACACTCAGTTTAAAATATTGATACCCTGCAAAATTTGGGCTGATTTCTCCACAGTGTTCTAGTTTTTTTATTTTTTGTTTTCGTGGGTTTTAAGAAATGGAAGCCCAAATTATGTAACAATAAACAAATAATTACTTGGAATCATTTAAATTGTGGGCCCTGAATCTATAATCTGTGAGAGTTTAACTTTTTGAATGAAATTATGAAAATTAATCAACTTTTCCATGATATTCTAAGTTTTTGGAATGGGTCTGTACATACGAACCAACCCCACCAATTAAATGGATTTGGCATGGCAACATCATACCTGAAAAGTGCAGTGCGGCATTTTCTCTAGTTTATAGACTATCCAATATTAAGTAGGCTGCAAAAATGATCAGCATTGTAAATACACTTTCAATAAAATGAAGCAAATAAATGCCTGTGTGATTAGTGTAAAATCCTCAGAAATAGCTTATGCCTGTTATTTCAAACGTTGTGATAAGCTATAGAATATTTCTCTAATTAAGAGTGTATTTGTGCGTGCGTGTGTGTGAGAGAGAGAGAGAGAGAGAGAGAGAAAGTGAGTGACGAGGGTGACAACCAGTCACAGTCTTCAATAGAATGCATCATCTACAGTGGGGCAAAAAAGTATTTAGTCAGCCACTGATTGTGCAAGTTCTCCTACATAGAAAGATGAGAGAGGTCTGTAAATTTATCATAGATACACTTTAACTATGAGAGACAAAATGAGAGGGGAAAAAAATCGAGGAAATCACACTGTAGGATTTTTAAAAGAATTTAATTGTAAATCTTGGTTTAAGAAGCTCTGCTGTCCTCCACTGTGTACCTGTATTAATGGCACCTGTTTGACCTCGTTATCTGTATAAAACACCTGTCCACATCCTCAAACAGTCAGACTCCAAACTCAAAACCATGGCCAAGACCAAAGAGCTGTTGAAGGGACACCAGGAAGGAAATTGTAGACCTGGCACCAGGCTGGGAAGAGTGAATCTACAATAGGCAAGCAGGTTGGTGTGAATAAATCAACTGTGGGAGCAATTGTAAGAAAATGGAAGACATACAAGACCATTGATAATCTCCCTCGATCTGGGGCTCCACGCAAGATATCATCCCGTGGGGTCAAAATGATCATGAGAATGGTGAGCAAAAATCCCAGAACTACACGGAGGGACCTGATGAATGACCTGCAGAGAGCTGGGACCAAAAGTAAAACCAAAGTAACAAAGGCTACCATCAGTAAACACACTACATCAAGAGGGACTCAGATTCTGCAGTGCCAGGCGTGTCCCCCAGCTTAAGTCTCCAGACCTCAACCCCATAGAAAATTTGTGGAGAGGGGGAGTTGAAAGTCCGTGTTGCCCAGCGACAGCCCCAAAACATCACTGCTCTAAGGAGATCTGCATGGAGGAATGGGCCAAAATACCAGCTACAGTGTGTGCAAACCTGGTGAAAACTTACAGGAAACGTTTGACCTCTGTCATTGCCAGCAAAGGTTATGTTACAAAGTACTGAGTTTGAACTTTTGTTATTGACCAAATACTTATTTTCTACCATAATTTACAATTAAATTATTTAAAAATCCAACAATGTGATTTCCTGGATTTTTTTCCCCTCATTTTGTCTCTCAGTTGAAGTGTACCTATGATGAAAAATTACAGACTTTACTCATCTTTCTAAGTAGGAGAACTTGCACAATCAGTGGCTGACTAAATACTTTTTTGCCCCACTGTAGCAACCGGGTCAACCCCTCATTGAGATAAAAGTTGTTGTCTTCTCCTTGCCCACTCTCAGATCACTTCTGAATCACTCTTAATTGAAACTCCTACCTAGGAGTTTTTAAGCTAAGTTAGGAGCTGTTTAAGAGTATTCTTAAAATCATTATGAATACAGCTCTTGGTCTATAACAGTGTTCAGGTAGTGTCAGATTAACAATCTTTAGGTAAGTGTCAGATTAACATCCATGTGTGTGCATGGGCCCAAGGTTTCTCTGCAAAACCTTACCCAGAGCATCATACATCTTGTCGTCTTCCGACAGTACATCCTGGTGCCATCACTTCCCCAGGTAAACAACGTTCAGGATCACCCCACAGGTCTTATTGTTTAGGAGATGCTCTAAACCCTGTTGCCTCACCTAAACAATGTGTTCTTTGTTAATGCCCCCTTTGTCCAAGGTCTGTAGTTCTAAACATTGTGCACACATCCAACACTGTTCACTTGCTGTCTGATATATTCCAGAGCCTAGCATTTGCTGGTGTAATAAGACCAGCAATGTCATTTGTGATTCAGTCTGTGCATGATTTGACTGATCAGTGTATAACTGTATGGTCAGCCAATCACACTAATGACAGACCATCATGTCCTCATAGCCGGGTAGTAACATCTGGCTAAGCACACAACGATTTAGTTCTGGTCTAAAGGCTCTAGCAGTATTACCTTAAAGTTCACCTCAGGATGGGACAGTGTTTTGGTTGACCTGCTCTCCCACTCTGCACCTGCAAGCAGCCTCAGAAAAAAAACGCAACAGAAATAGATGTGATATTGTGTGGTGCTGGTATGTTTTTCTTGTACATTTTCTTACACGTTTACAGTTTTACTTGCTTGTAAAGCTGTAGGTAGGTATAAGTTGTACAGAGACTGTAGTTCATATATTTTCTAGTGCATTTAGTCTTTTGTAGGCCTTAGTTTGTGCCACTTTCCAACAAAAGAATACTGTCAGCAGGATATATTTCCTTGCAATTTTCAACTCAGCAGTGGCTTTGAGGTGTTTAAAATCACAATGTGTGTCCACTACCACTCCGTCTATTGGCATCATTTACAGTACTGTGCAAAAGTCTTAGGCATTCTTTATTTTTCTGCCTATTCTTTAAGTTTTAGTGGTCACCGCATTTTGTAGTTCTACAATTACAGGATGTAGTACATTTGTCGCTCTACATACTTTTAGTCCCATTTACTCTGTTCTCTAATGGTCAGGACCACCACAGATCTGGTACTATTTGGGTGGTTTATCATTCTCAGCCCTGCAGTGACACTGATGCGTTGGTGGTGTGTTGCACTGGTATGAGCGGACCAGCTGGAGCGGACTTCTGGAGTTTCAGACCACCTCCGTGTCACTGCTGGACTGAAAATAGTCCACCAGCCAAAATGTCCAGCCACCAGCATCCTGTAGGCATCATCCAATGAGCACTGATGAAGGATTAGAGGATTAAGTGTCACAACTAAAGGTGACAACTGTCATATGCAATGGCTTCCCAATTCATCACACCAGCAGTTCGGGCAGCATGTCGCTCCACAGCAAAGGCGGGATTGCAACACTCACCACGAGGCCTCCATTCTTGAACCCGACTGTTGTTGTAGCCCAAACAGAACCAGGATTCATTGCTAAAGGTGATACAGTTCCAGTCCATAGCAGTCCAGATTTCTCTTTCACGACATCACTGCAAACGAAGATGATGGTGGCTGGCTGTCAATGGCAGGGCAGGTAATGGGCACAATAACAACAAATTTCCTTCTGCTAAGCACATGGAAATGGTCATTAGAGTGACAGGAGTGGGTAGTGTTGTGGTGCCGTCTTTGTCTGGATGGTGGACAACGAAATGGTACGAGCTAATTGTGCTTGCCAGTGGATCAAATGATCCTCTATTCTGGTGGTTTGTCTGGACTGGCTCTCAGTTTGACACAATGATCATCCTGCAACTTTCATTAAAATGCTTCCCTCCCTCTCAAAGCCTGTCTACTGGGCAAAAGGTTTTGAGTGCATCACAGAGTAATGTCTAACATGCAACGATCTGTCACCAAGAGGTACACTACCTAAAAGTATCCTCTAGGAGCCTTTTTTTATAGAGCAGTGGGGGAAGTACTTTTGTGGCAATCAGACCACACCTGTAATCATTTACGTATTCGCCTGAGACATAGCTGCATTCCGAGTTTTGCAGCAATTCGACTGTGCCATCTTCTGTGTGTTATTTTTTTTTGTCAGCGAGTATACAGTGGGGCAAAAAAGTATTAAGTCAGCCACTGATTGTGCAAGTTCTCCTACTTAGGAAGATGAGAGAGGTCTGTAATTTTCATCATAGGTGCACTATGATGAAAATTACAGACCTCTCTCATCTAATGAGAGACAAAATGAAAAAAGAAAATCCATGATATCACATTTGTAGGATTTTTAAAGAATTTAATTGTAAATCATGGTGGAAAATAAGTATTTGGTCAATAACAAAAGTTCAGCTCAATACTTTGTAACATAACCTTTGTTGGCAATGACAGAGGTCAAACGTTTCCTGTAAGTCTTCACCAGGTTTGCACAAACTGTAGCTGGTATTTTGGCCCATTCCTCCATGCAGATCTCTTCTAGAGCAGTGATGTTTTCTGGGCAACACGGACTTTCAACTCCCTCCACAAATTGGTATATGGGTTGAGGTCTGGAGGCTGGCTAGGCCACTCCAGGACCTTGAAATGCTTTTAATGGAGCCACTCCTTCATTGCCCGAACGGTGTGTTTGGGATCATTGTCATGCTGGAAGACCCAGCCACGTTCCTTCTTCAGTGCTGTCACTGATGGAAGGAGGTTTTCGGCTTAAAATCTCACGATACATGGCCCCGTTCATTCTTCCCTTAACACGGATCAGTCGTCCTGTCCCCTTTGCAGAAAAACAGCCCCAAAGCATGATGTTTCCGCCCCCATGCTTCACAGTAGGTATGGGATTCTTGGGATGCAACTCAGCATTCTTCTTCCTCCAAACACGACGAGTTGAGTTTTTTTTACAAACAGTTTCTATTTTGGGTTTCATCTGACCACATGATATTCTCCCAGTCCTCTTCTGGATCATCCATATGCTCTCTGGCAAACTTCAGACAGGCTAGACATGTACTGGCCTAAGCAGGGGGACACGCCTGGCACTGCAGGATCTGAGTCTGTCTGTGTTACTGATGGTAGCCTTTGTTACTTTGGTCCCAGCGCTCAGCTGCAGGTCATTCATCAGGTCACTCCATGTAGTTCTGGAATTTTTGCTCACCGTTCTCATGATCATTTTGACCCCACGGGATGAGATCTTGCGTGGGGCCCCAAATCAAGGGAGATTATCAATGGTCTTGTATGTCTTCCATTTTCTTGCAATTGCTCCCACAGTTGATTTATTCACACCGACCTGCTTGCCTACTGTAGATTCACTCTTCTCAGCCTGGTGCAGGTCTACTATTTTCTTCCTGGTGTCCTTCGACAGCTCTTTGGTCTTGGCCATGGTTGAGTTTGGAGTCTGACTGTTTGAGGCTGTGGACAGGTGGCATTAATACAGGTAACGAGTGGAGGACAGAAGAGCTTCTTAAAGAAGTTGTTACAGGTCTGTGAGAGCCAGAAATCTTGCTTAGTTTGTGGGTGACCACATACTTATTTCCATTTTCCACCATGATTTACAATTAAATTCTTTAAAAATCCTACAATGTGATTTCCTGGATTTTTTTCACATTTTGTCTCTCATAGTCGAAGTGTACCATGATGAAAATTATAGACCTCTCATCTTTCTAAGTAGGAAAACTTGCACAATCAGTGGCTGATTAAATGCTTTTTTGCTCCACTGTACATTGCTTAAGAGAACTTTTAGGATATCACCTTTCCAATAAGTCAGTTCCACAACTGATATAGCTGTTAGTGATTATGAAGTGTACATGTCTAGTAACAACATCTCATCTGGCAGTATTGAACATGCTTAATGAGGAATATATGACATGCAAACCTTCTGTCCTCGGGTTTGTAACGTTCACTGCCATGTTTAATCATCCTCTGTTTTCGTTTCTGTGGAACACCCACATCCAGTAATTGGGCTACCATGCTCAATTCCAGGCATCTTTTGAAGTGGTGTAAATTGCAACACCATTGGAAACAGATTCTTGCAGTGATGAGTCACACTTCACTGTATGTATGTTAGATGGCTTAAGTAGATGCCAGGACAGTGTTACCTGTCTGAACGTGTATTGACAACTCGGCGGCTTTTTATGGTATGGTCAAGTTATTGAAGTTAATCCATCTAAGATACAGGCATTGTAGACATCTGTGTTTTCAGCTTCAAGGCACCAGTTATTGTTAAGACCCTTTCACTTTCAACCTGACGGTGAACATGGAAAAAAAAACAAGGCATATAAAGAAAGTGCAAGTTAATTGTGGTTTGTGCTGTACCCCTGTGGGGTTTGTTTTTATTTCCTTTCTCTCTCTGACTGTCTTAGCTGAAGAGACGGGGAACAGGATTGGGAAGCAGGGGGAAGCGGCGGCCGGTGCCGAGCCCATGGAGAAGATGGCAGGCAGCCCGGAAAAGAGCTGCTCCTCAGCTCAGGAGCTCAAAGAGCATGGCAACCGCCTGTTCCTCTGCAGAAAATATCAGGAGGCTGTCACCTGCTACAGCAAAGCCATTGTAAGTGTATGGAGGTGCTGGAGAGAAGGGGTTGTGGTTATTTTCTGGTGGTTAAATGCTTAAAAGGTGCCTGTAGAGGATTGAGGATTTTCAATAGCTGAACACATGGACTGACTGATTGACAGGTGGTAACTCTAGATTGTTGTGTGGCTATGATAAATTATTTAATTTATTATATAATTGTATATTATGCGGTTGGTTAACTGTTCTGGTGTCTGACTGGTGAGAGGCAAAATGGTTGTGAAATTTCCGATTCTTATTTGTCAAACCCAGAGTTCCCAGTAGATGGTGCTGTTGGTCTAATTTTTTTCAGTTACCTTCATCCAGAGAGCTGTTGACACAGTACATACATTTTAAAAGCGTGGGTGTGTATGACAGGGACATGTCCGATCTGTGTCACATGCCGATATGTCCTGGCCCCTATATTATCTCAGTTGGTAGAGCGCTGGTTCTGGGTGATGAGCCTCTCATAGAACGCCTCTAGCAAAGTGGGTCTGTTGATAATGGAGTTGCGTTCCCCAGGTCTGCGTACCCCGAGACAACATTTAGGTGTAAGAACCGCTTGAAGACAAAAGTGGGGTCTGTGGCACTTGCCCCTGTCACAGTGGCAGCTGGAGGGAATGTAACCTAGCCATGTAATACACTCATCCCATATCAGTCATTACTAAAATAGGGAAGACAGATTGGCATTGCAGTCATGAGACAAAAACTTTTCAAAAGGTGTCTTGTTAACATTAGGAAGAATACATAATGTATTTGCCACTGTTTATAACTCAATGCCAGAACATCCAACTGGTAGACTTAGTAACTGGGTTAACTTTTCAAACTTATTTGAAGCTTATCTCAGCATTGGGTCATTTTCAGAAAGAATTCAGAATTCCAGAAAAGCGAAATTGTGTTCTTTGGTACAAAGCTGGCAAAATGTTGAAAAAAATTAGCAGTATAACAGGTCTGTACATAGGTACTCTAGCGCAGTATTGTGCTACATGTGACTTTGATTGCCCGTCCGCCTGTTGTATGCAAATTGAACAGGGCTTCACCTTGAGCAGGGTCTCATTATTCTCCTTTACTGCTGCTTGACTGCATTTTCTTCTGTCTTGCATCATGATCCTTCCAGCGCTAGATCCTGCTATTAAAAAAAGAGCCACGACCCTATAATTATCTTCTATTCCTTTATGTGGGTCAAGTGGAGTGTGTTGGTAGAAGTCAGAAGCCATTAGAAGTGCCAGTTACCTCTGCTAATTTTTCTTTTTCTATAGCCGTGTTTGATTGTGCATTTTAGTGTTAATGCTTTATTTTTACATTCAAATAAAAGTATGAAATGTGTTTGTGTGTGTGTATAGAACAGGAATCCCTCAGTAGCAGTGTATTACACCAATCGGGCGCTGTGCTATGTGAAGCTGCAGCAGTACGATAAAGCACTGGCTGACTGTAAACATGCGCTGGAGCTAGACAGCCAATCAGTAAAGGCACATTTCTTCTTGGGTCAGTGTCACTTGGAGCTGGAAAATTATGAAGAGGCTATCGGCAATCTGCAGAGAGGTGTGTGTGTGTGCGTGCTCATGCGTACATGAAATGATGTATACAGTATAACTTTAGAGGTTACATTAATTAAGGTCATCATGTTTCCTATAGCATATAACCTAGCAAAAGAGCAGCGTCTGAACTTCGGAGATGACATTCCTAGTGCCCTGCGCTTCGCCAAGAAGAAACGCTGGAATAGTATGGAGGAGAAACGCATCAGTCAAGAGAATGAGCTGCACGCTTATCTCACCAAACTCATCCTGGCTGAGAGGGAGCGGTAACTCCTCACTCCATTGCTGTTGCCTGATTCAACCAAATCAAATACTGTGAACGCTGTGCTGATTGTTCCTGTGCATGTGTGTGACTGCAGGGAAATTGAAGACTACAGAGAGAAGCTGGGTGATGACAATCAGAGCGACAGTGAAATCAGCAAGATCAAAACCAAACATGTGAGACGTACACACACAACTGTCAATTCAATTTTACCACCTGTATCTAATTTATTAATGCATTTTTTGTCTCCCTGTCTTCATAAGGACAAATATCTCATGGACATGGATGAACTTTTTTCCCAAGTGGATGAGAAGAGGAAGGTAAATGATTGTTGTCCATCTGTACATTACTTACAGAAGGTTATGAGATTAAAATTGGCATTATTGTGTTGCCAGTGCTGAGACAAACGAAACACTGCATAAAATGAGTGAAGTGGTTGGTGTAAAAATGTTGGTGTGTAATCAAGTATGAACTATAAATGGTTTAAGATGTCTATACACAGTCTGAGGTTACCTCGCCCACAGCTGTTTCCTGGCTGGTTTTGGTGACTTAAGTTACAAAGAAAGTAGACAAAGTGACAGTTGTACCTGATGCTGACATAATGTTTTTTACTGAGCAGCCCTTTTTTACTGAGTGATCGTACAGTCACATTTACAATGTACATAAACATGTACAGTTTCTATTCATTGACGCATTTTTGAGAAGTAGTTCGAGATTGACTGTTGCTTCTGTGATGTGAAGTGCAAGTCCAGTCTGAATGAATGAATAACAGACAGGGGCTGTACATCATCCGGCGTAGCAAGTCCTGAATGTTCAATATAGCTCATCAGCTGTCAGTCGCATGTCATATGCTTTAGACCAACTTAAAGACTGACGATGAGATTAACACATCAACAGAGCAATAACAATTAGCAGCGAGGCATCAGCAGGCTGTCGATATCTGCCGGCAAGATGAGCTTCCAGCTGAGACGAGAGCAGGGACCCTTTCACTAGGATTAAAGTGACATAGCGGGGTAGAATTTCATTGCTGGCAAGACATTTGTCACATTGAGGCCAGAGCAAGGAGTGGTGCAAACTTTACTGTCTGTATGAGTGGCTTTCTTGAAGGTTGAAGAACTGATTTGAGGCATCCCATGTTGCTTAAAGCAGTCGACTAGAGATTGGATTCTACTGGCTGGCAGTTCCTCAGTTAATTTACTTGCCCATGTGTTTTGAAAAGCCTACAGCAAGTTATCCCAAGGAGATGTCCTACGAAGCTTGAATTCAGATCTGACTTCATATTGGGGTCATATTTGCACTTACACTGGACAACAAACTTTTTGGTCGGTGAACACTTGTTTTTTATTATTCGTGGATTTTGGCCCATTGATCAAATTCATCTGTCATTTACTGTTTTGTATATATGACTAATTTTTAGGATTTTCCCATCATATTTCAAGTCTGATGGTATATTGCCCTTAAACAAACTGTTTATTGTCAGTGCAGCCATGCCTGGACATGCACTCTATATGCAGTCTATAGGTGCTCTGTAGTTTCCACATGATGACGGTTTGCCAGTACTGAGACATGGAACCCTGATGAGGCAGATGAAGGCGCCACAATGCTTGAACCAGATGTTGAACCTTTGTACCTGTTTATCTTCTCTGATAACCCAGCCAGGATTAAAAGACCTGGCTTAGGGATTTGTCAAACATTAAAGCAGAACTATTGGAAGGATGGGGTTTGCTGTCACCAGGCACAAACATTCCAAAGCCATCAGGAGCATTTGATAAACATCTTTACCTCTGTTTCGGCATCGTCATCAAAGACTTGTCAAAGCTAAGCCTCAAAGCTGTCCCGTTATACAGTGGCAGTGTCCACCCTTCAGTACCCTTTGACTGTGAAGTACACCTGAAAGAACCCTACAATAATATGGAACTGTTGTTGAAACACAGAGAACAACAACCAGGACTGGAACATGTTTGGTAATCTAACAGTATTGTCACTCTTACTAGGAATTCACCTCTGAAAAATGAGGTACTGTTGTTTCCTTAGTGAACGGGATAGCCATGCTAAGCAGTCACGTTACATTTTTAAACGTATTAAACGTAATGCATGTCACAATTATGCGGTTAAACATGAGGCAAATTCTTGCAATTTTTCTTTCATTTTTTAAGTTTCTTCAAATTCCTATGCGATACGGCGAAATTGAAATCCTAATGTCACATTTTTTCAAGAAGAAAGGCTTTTGGGGCAAAAAAAAAAAAAACTTCTTGTTCAGTAATTTCAGATACATGTTGGACTTTAGTTCAAAATTTGACCCAGATTGGAATTGAAAAGGTCTGACTGAATATGCTTTTTGCTGTTTACACTGTCATGAAAGAAACAAATCTGTGCTACAGAAATGGAAATAAATCTGTATGGCCACTTATCTGCAGTGTGAATGTAGCATATACAGACAAAATTTAGGGCATGGGTATTGTAGTGAAAGTGAGAAGTGCTGTTCTCGTTTTTAACTTTTTAAGTGGTCAGATTCTGACTTGTTATTGCTTTGACATTCCAAGTCCACTGTGTTCAAATGGAATTAGTTTGTGCTGTTGAGACAAAATATTAGTCATGTGACCACAAAACAGAGCATCACAAAAGGTGAACAATTTTACTAGGTAGAGTGTAGCTGTCATGTTTTTATGCAAGTACATTAAAGGCACAGTGACACTGAAAAATGGGACACAACTACCAGGAACACCAGCCTTTTTCTTGGGTGTGTTTGTAAATTGTAAAAAAAAAAGTTTGACTACTAACATTGCGCTATAATTACCAAGCAGACGTATGAGTCTTGCCCTATTAAGGATGTCAGCATTGTGTCATGACTTTACAAAAAAAACCCCATAGTTTTTACCATTTGTTTAAAATCCCATTAACACAGTGAAAACTACTGTAGTGATGTTGTTAAGAAGTAAATGGTACATTATGAGTGTATATATATTTATAGTGCGTGTGCGCTTGTCTGCCTGTGTGTGTAGAAACGTGAGATCCCGGACTATCTATGTGGAAAAATCAGCTTTGAACTGATGAGAGAGCCGTGTATTACACCAAGTGGTATCACATATGACCGCAAAGACATCGAAGAGCATCTACAGGTAAGCAAACAGACACACAAGGTCTGTCAAGGCATTAGGTTATTTAGTATCGTAAGTAGACTGGGTGTGTTGAGTAAAATATAAGTAATGCTTGATGTAGTTTTCCCAATTCAATTATGAAATGTACAATTGTCTATTTATTATCGAATTTTCTGTGTTTCTGCATATGACCTAGAACATCATCATATGATCAGACAAAGTCCTATAGTTGATTAAAAGAAGCCAGTTAAACACATGAAACAATATTATGCTTAAACATTTATTTATTTCGGAAAATGATCCAATATTACATATCTGTCAGTGGCAGGGCGGCTCGATGGGTAGCACCGCTGCCTCACAGCAAGAATTTCCTGGGTTCAATCCCAGGGATGGAGCGGCCCGGGGAGTCTGCATGTCCTCCCCGGTACTGCATGGGTCCAGTCCAAAGACATGCGTGTTAGGTTAATTATTTACGCTAAATTTGCATTGACTTGAGTGCCTGTGTATATATATCTAGTCTTTATGTAAACTTGTGTTGCTGAAATGGCCATTGATACTGATAGCGACGTTAAATAAACCAAATAAACAAACAAACAAACATCTGTGAATGGCAAAATTTTGTGGACCTTTACTTTTTGTATCTGGTGCGACCCCCTTATGCATCATTTACCGAACATAAACGTTTCTCGTCACTTCAGGTCCTTCCACAACATTTTGATTGGATTAAGGTCAGGATTTTTACTTGGCCATTCCAAAACATTACATTTATTCTTCTTTAATCATTCTTTGGTGTAAAGTATTGTGTGCTTAGGGTCGTTCTCTTGCTGCCTGACCCATATTCTTTTGTAATTTTGACAAATTACATTTAATTGTTCCCACATTGATGCGCGCTATCCTTGGCCAAATTCAGCAAAGCGGGCCCAAATCATGATTCTACCACCACCATTTTTACAGATGGATAAGGTTCTTATGTTGGAATGCAGTGTTTTCTTTTGGCCAAAAATAGCTTTTCTCAGTTGAACCAAAAAGTTCTATTTAGTTTTTTCAAAAGCCTTCTGGATTTTTCATGTGATCCAAAGCAAACTGCAGACAGGCAGCAATGTTCTTTTGGAGAGCAGTGGCTTTCTCTTTGCAACCATGGCAGGCACACCGCTGTTGTTCAGTGCTGGCTCATGAACATTAACATTAGCCAATGTGAGCAAAGCCTTGGTTACTCAGAAGTTACCCTTGTTCCCTTTGTGGTTCCATTGTGAAGTCTTACACGCCTTGCTCTTGGAGTGATCTATGTTGGTTGACAACTTCTGGGAACGGTAACAATGGTCTTGAATTTCCTTTATTTGTACTCAGTCTGACTGAATTGGTGGAGTCCTAACTCTTCAGAGATGGCTTTGTTTCCTTTTCCACCCTGATGAGCATCAACAACTTTCCTTCCCCAGAAATCATTTGTTGTTAAACATCCATTCCTGCATTTCATCCCTGCAACACATTCCAAAAAAAGTTGGGATGGTAAAGCATTTACCACTTTGTGATGTTTCCATACCTTTTCACCACACTTAAAACACGTTTAGGCACAGAGGATATCAAGCGATTTAGTGTTTCGGGTGGTATTTTGTCTCATTCTTCCTGCGAACACATCTTAATGTGTGAAACAGTACGGGGGCCGTTGTCGCATTTTTCGTTTCAAAATTCTCCACACATTCTCTACTGGGGACAGGTCAGGGCTGCAGACAGGCCATTCCAGTACCTGTACCCTCATCTTCCGCAGCTATGCCTTTGTAATATGTGCAGCATGTGGTTTTGCATTGTCTTGTTGAAAAATGCATGGGTATCCCTGGAATAGAAGACGTCTTGAAGGCAGCATATGTTGCTATAAGAAGTGTGTGCAGAAGTAATACTGCCATCAAATTACCTTTTACACTGGCCGATCCCAGCGAAGTCGACGCCACTTCTGCACATGGTTAACATGAGACTTCTTTTTTGCACTGTAAAGTTTTAAGTAGTATTTGTGAATGTAACTCAGTGTTGTAGGAACATGACAAAGGTTTGCCAAAGTAATCCCTTGTCCCTGTCGTTATGTCTGTTATTGTTGAATGGCAGTTCTTTATGTGATCATGGGTGTTGAGCTTAAGCTTGCGCCCTTGGCCTTTACACACTGAAATGCTTCCCGATTCCTTGAGTCGTTTAACGATATTATGCACTGTAGAGGGAGAAATATATAAATCCCTTCCAGTCTTTCTTTGAGGTACATCTGTTTTTAAACATTTCAATAATTTTCTCATGCATATCAACTGGAGATCCTCTGGAAATCTTTCCTGGATGCTGCTTTTGTACCATATCATGATTACAATCCCCTGTTGACATTACCTGTTTGAAATCACATCATATTTTAGTTTTATTAATTCATTTCTAGCCCTAAATTGTCTCATTCCAACTTTTTTGGAATGTGTTGCAGGCCTGAAATGCAGGAATTGATGTTTTATTAATAAATGAAATTGACCAGACAAAACATGAAATTGACCAGACAAAACATGAAATATCTCAGGTTTATGCTATTTGCAATGAAATAAGTCAAAATAAATGTAAGAAACACTTTTTAAAATTTTAATATGCATGTATTACATACTTTTCTATTACTTACTTAAGGTATTTCCATCTCACCTCTGTGCTAAGAATGCAGCTACAATAAAATGCAAATCCCAGGTGTTTAATGCTTAACAAGATTCTCATTAGTTCCATGTCATCTGCTATCAAACACAAATATTTTTAACGAATTATTTCAGCTACATTTACACAGGTACTGGTCTTGCCATACTTCCGTTATTCCTTTTTATTACCATTCTATGCAGATAAAGAAAATATGCATTGTGTTTGAATGAAGTCAAATTGTGAGCCGAGTTGTTGTGACACACTTACTTTGAGAAAAATCAAACCTCTATCACCCTTTGTCTCTTCTCTGTAGCGTGTTGGCCACTTTGACCCAGTCACCCGAAGTCCACTGACACAGGATCAGCTGATTCCTAATCTGGCTATGAAGGAGGTGATCGATGCCTTCATCCAAGAGAATGGCTGGGTGGAGGACTACTGACAGACATGAACACGCACGCATGCGCGCACACACACACACACACAAACACAAACACACACACACACACAAGGATGGACTGATGTGTGAATGGACAGAAAGGGAGGGGCGTGAGGCTTATATGTCTGTGTGCACTTTAAACAGAGTCTTGCTCTGACGTGCTCCCTAATGCTGGAGGTCCTCAGGTCTCCCTCTGTCTGTCTATCTGCCTTATATGTCAATCTCTCTATTTAGCTGTTTTATGTCCTTCCTCTTGGGCTTACATCATATGTCTTTTCTGTTTGTCTATTCAAAGTCATTATTAATCTGTTCTGTCTTCTCATTATTAGTCGTATTGCTGTATAATCTCTCCCTTTCCCAGCTCTCTGTTTAGTCTCTATTCCGTTTGACGTCTTTTCAATCTCCTCAGTCTTCCTACCTGTATTTAATCTGCATCTTATTTATCCCTCTGTTTTTAATCCCAGTCTGTCTCTGCCTCTTTTATTCTGTCTTCCAGCTGTGGATCTAGCCTGTTATCTTGGTTGCTCTCTCCTTTTCTGTATTGATTTCTCATTCCCCTTTCTATCTTGCTGTAAACTCAAAGTCATGCCACAAGCCTGCTGCTGGTTTGTCTTTTTGTTCTTTTCACCTCACATGGTGTTGTATCAGCGTGAACTGAATTAAGGTGAGTCGCACATATTTTGCCACCAGATTGAAAAGAAGACAGACAGTCCCTCTCTCTCGCTCTCTCTCTCCGTGAAAGGTCACTGCAGCCTATTAAACCCAATGTTGGTGTTCTGTTTGACTGTGTGTGTCTGTGTGTAATACTCTTCCTCTGGGTGAAGACTGTCACAGTGCTGACCAGGAAAGAAATACTACAGTGTTTTTCAACCACTTTCCACCTCATCTGTACAGCATGTGATTACCAGGAATAATCATTTTGACACGTTTCCCTATAGACTTCCGTTCTGAAAGTAAGTGTTTAAAACACATTATACAAATCAAATTCAGAAATATTACTCTTAGGCTGTCGGTAAAGTTTGCACAGCAGCTATGTGAGGATTAAAATCTATAGACACTGATTAGGGTGTAGGGCAGAGCGGAGACATCACATTTCCCACCAACTGAACTGGGATGCATATTAGGGGCGGAAGGGGCAACTATGGTGACCGGAAGAAAATGTGAGATATTTCCAAATCTCATTTC
Source organism: Ancistrus triradiatus (assembly GCA_025084515.1). Lineage (NCBI taxonomy): Eukaryota > Metazoa > Chordata > Actinopteri > Siluriformes > Loricariidae > Ancistrus > Ancistrus triradiatus. The sequence goes on from JAJAGP010001905.1 coordinate 140,170, forward strand.
CTGCCATAGGAACCTGTGATCCTAATACGGCAAAAACACCTATTTGGTGCACTTGATAAAATGTTAGTATTGGGTGAGTTATTTTCTGGCCCAATACTTCTGAGAGAGTAAAATATTAGTAAAACAACGAGGACATTGGTGAGTTGGCCCTGACATCAATTAATGACTGTAAAACATTACAAGTACAGGTGATTGAAATAATATCCTTAGTTTATCTAGAATAGCGTTTTAGCATTGTGTCTTTAATTGTGTAGTCAATTCCTGAGAATGTGCACATCCAGTGCACCCCTGTTACAGATTTGGTGATTACGTTGAAAATACTAGAGTATTCCTTTTAAGTGCAGTTTTTTTACAACAACAACCGAGAAAAGAAAAGAAAAGGAAAAAAAAAAAACAATTGAGGATACGAGATTAGGAGGTGTGTGCATATAGTCACATGATTGGGAATAGACACACCTCTATGACATGTACCTTATATTACAATAGTGTTATTACAATGTTTTTAAGATGTTATTAATCTGTTATAAACTATAGTTAATGTCAGCTGGCTGTGTGTGTGTGTCTTTACACTGTGTTTTATAGATATTTACACACACCAGCACTACCATCCTTCATAGTTCCATGCCTTGGATTAAATGGATTTAATGGATTAAATCACAGTTGACCAATCAGAATAATGGACGGGCTTTACAATCACACCAATAAAAATCATAGCTAGTTGTGTGGCCAGGATGGCTTGGTGAATGCATTTGGCTGCATTGTGTGCTTCATTTTATTTTTCTCCAGAACACACTCGTGCGCATATGCATTTAGTCTGTGATTTATGAAGTCAGAGTTAGCCTTTAACAGATGAATGGTTAAAGATCCCGATGCAGTTCACACAGCTGTTACAGATCAGCAAGTATTCAAATGGGAGGAGGAACACTTGGACGCATGTTAAATAAATCTTATTTTTTCTAGAAACTCCTGATTTGTGTTTTCCTTTAGAGGGCATTTAATATATTTGTATTTTAATATATATTATTTTAGTAACTCTTTGCAAGTTTCTATTTTCCAGTTGTGTTGTTTTATGGATAAACAGTAATACACTGCAGAATGTACTTCTTAAGACAAGAACCTGACACCATTTAAGCCTTTACTAACATGAGACAATGTTTCTTTTCTTTAAAACACCAGGAAAAATGCTGATTGTGAAATTAACCCAAAACCAACTGAGCCGGAGAGAAACCGGTTGCCTTCTGCACACCAGAATCAACAGGCTAGCTAACCAAAGGCAGGTTCCTGCTGCAGTCATATCAGTGCCTGCTTGTCATGATTCATAGTTGTATGCAGAGGGTTTGGTTGATCTTTTCCAACCTGTAACTTTGTGGATTTAGCGCAAAGGAATTTGCTTCCGAAATGAAATGAAGAGGAAGCACAAATACTGATTTTGGTTGGGAGAACATATCACCTCGCAGCACTTTGACTTCCTGTCCATTTCTAGCATTTTATTATACAGTTGTGTATGCTCTGGCCAACAGCCAACTAACAATGCAGCTGGTGGTGCATCAGTAAAGCACACGCCCCCTTCAGCTGAAGTTCCCAATGTTGAAATTCAATCAAGGTTTATATAGTTTTAGGGTTTGCGGGGAAAGCGGACCCAACTAAGAGCATTTGAACCTGAACCCCTAACAGCCTGACTCGCACACAGGACAGGGTATGAGAACAAGCCTGGGTGTGCGGCGAGGAACTTGAGTCTGATGCATACAGCACGGAGCTTGGACTTGGAAGCACACAGCTGGTCAACTGAAGGTTAGCAGAAAACCAACAGAATGTACGGTAGGTAAACAGACGAGCTGGCTTTTTGCAGTAGTGACCGCCGTTCATAAGTAGTCCCTGTGTGTTGAGCACTAATGAGACTGCAGGCACGTGCGGTCTATGGTAATCAAGGTGCGGGGACCATTTCTGACCAGCAGGGGGAGTAGGAAGCGCCCACAGCTCAGCTGAAAATGAATCACCTTCGACTACAAAACAAGCCAAATCAGAAAAAATTTGTACTGAAATAACTAAATCGCTCCCAGTCTTTCTTTCTCAAAGTACATGTAAGAAGCACTGCAGAGGTCTGTAATTTTCATCATAGGTACACTTCAACTATGAGAGACAGAATGAGGAAAAAAAATCACATTAAATGATTTTTAAAGAATTTAATTGTACATTATGGTGGAAAATAAGTATTTGGTCAATAACAAAAGTTCAGCTCAATACTTTGTAACATAACCTTTGTTGGGAATGACAGAGGTCAAACGTTTCCTGTAAGTCTTCACCAGGTTTGCACACACTGTAGCTGGTATTTTGGCCCATTCCTCCATGCAGATCTCTTCTAGAGCAGTGATGTTTTGGGGCCGTCACTGGGCAACACGGACTTTCAACTCCCTTCACAAATTTTCTATGGGGTTGAGGTCTGGAGACTAGCTAGGCCACTCCAGGACCTTTAAATGCTTTCTATGGAGCCACTCCTTTATTGCCTAAGCGGTGTGCTTGGGATCATTGTCATGCTGGAAGACCCAGCCATGTTCCTTCTTCAGTGCTCTCACTGATGGAAGGAGGCTTTGGCTTAAAATCTCATGATACATGGCCCCGTTCATTCTTCCCTTAACACGGATCAGCCCCATGATGTTTTCACCCCCATGCTTCACAGTAGGTATGGTGTTCTTGGGATGCAACTTAGCATTCTTATTCCTCCAAACATGACGAGTTGAGTTTTTACCAAAAAGTTCTATTTTGGTTTCATTTGACCACATTATATTCTCCCAATCCTCTTCTGGATCATCGATATGCTCTCTGGCAAACTTTGGACTGGCCTAGACATGTACTAGCTTAAGCAAAGGGACATGCCTGTCACTGCAGGATCTTAGTCCTTAGCATAGTGCGTTACTGATGGTAGCCTTTGTTACTTTGGTCCCAGCTCTCTGCAGCTCATTCATCCATGTAGTTTTGGGATTTTTGCTCACCGTTCTCATGATCCGTTTGATCCCACGGGATGAGATTTTGCATGGGGCCCCAGATTGAGGGAGATTATCAGTGGTCTTGTATGTCTTCCATTTTCCTGGTGTCCTTTGACAGCTCTTTAGTCTTGGCCATGGTTGAGTTTGGAGTCTGACTGTTTGAGGCTGTGGACAGGTGTTTTTTATACAGATAACAAGGTCAAACAGGTGCCATTAATACAGGAAACAAGAGGACAGAAGAGCTTCTTAAAGAAGTTACAGGTCTGTGAGATCCAGAAATCTTGCTTGTTTGTGGGTGACCAAGTACTTCTTTTCAACCATCATTGACAATTACTTTCTTTAAAAATCATACAATGTGATTTCCTGGATTTTCCTGATATGTAAAATGCTGGACAAGTTTCTGTATATATTTTACATACCGTCCCAACCTTTTCTGATTTGGGGCTGTACATACAGAAACTTGTCCAGTCCATGCCAAATCAAATTAGAGCTGTTATCCATGCTCGTGGAGGTATTACACACTAATATTACACACCTATGTGTCATAGGTGACTAATTTATGTCCAGTTCACAGATGCCCCAGTACTATTATACTATACTACACTATGATACTATAAGTTCCTTAAACTTTAACTGCTTGGATTGAACCTTGTAAGATTGTATCAGTTGTAAGCTGCTTTGGAGAAGTAAATGGAACACATACGTACACATTCTATTAGTGTCTCTAATAACACACCTCCAACAGAATGCATAGGTGCTTAAAAATCCGGTCCTCTGTTTCCTCAAGGTTTTACAACCGTATTGAGTGTCACTGTGACATGGCTGCTAAGAGGGATATTAATCAAATTACAAATGATTGAGTAATTATACACATGAACATGTGAAATAACCCAAGTTACTGGAGTTTACAGCGTCTCTCTACAACAAATCTTACGCACACACATACCCACACTTCGCAAAACTGGTGAACACTTCCAAGGCCAAAGAACATTCTGTACGTTTCCTGCTCAGGGTGAGACTTAGTCTCTATAAGATGTAAATGATTATATGGGTACAAAAATGTGTGGCTTTCATAGTTACAAAGGCATATGTGCCTAACAAATCTTAAACATTTGTCAAGTTCTGTTCTTGGAAGGTTTACAAAGCTGTGTGCTTATGCAGAGAATGATGTTTTGCACTTGACACACCCATATCTTCTTTTTGTATGTGCCAAGAACAATTACTGTTCTTAAAAGCTATACTAAAACTGTATATTTTATTATATATAATCATTTTAAAGGCACACCCTTTAAAAATATGATACATAATGCAAAACTCAAAGATAATGGCTGATTGTGCAATGGTTTGATCCCTCAAAACTTATTTAAACACTATTTGCACATTAATCTAAGATAAGTGGTATTTGCATTGTATGTTTGTAACTTCATAATATCCTTCATACATTTATTTCTCAATATGTATTTTTTTAGTGAACATATTTGATTATGTGCATGTGGTGACTACTGGATTTCACACTTTTATATTAATTTGTGCAATCATGTTACACCCGTGCAAGGAGGAGATGGGAGAAGTGTGTGTGCGTGTGTGTCCGTGTGTGTATATATTGGTGTGTTTGCACCAATTTTGAGTTTTCCTGGGACGTCGCTAAAACGTGTACACAGTATCTATGCTTATCATACAGATTTTTAAACTGTATTAATTAAATTTTTTACATTTGTATAATATTGTATTCTGCTCTACGTAGCTGACTGGTAATACATTGTTGCGCGTATGGATCCACACTGCATTCAGAAGTATCAGTTTGCACAGAAACTGCACAACATGAGATACTGTGTGCACTAACAACAGCAAGCTCATGCAAATGTCAGCAATGCTAGCCTAAATACATATGTCCTTATGTAAAGGACAAACTATGTAAAGGACAAACTTAAAAACTATTTTCAGAGAGATAGTATGTTTTATGATAAGTTATGAATTTATAAAAATTAATTTCCTATTTATTTAGTTAAATATATTTGTGCACATTTGCATTTGGGCATTTGTAAAAACTTTTTGCAAAACTTTAAGATCTTTTGTAAAGTTTCCACATAACGTAAACATTTTCCTACTCTCTTTTTTATAAACCTATTAGTGCACTCACTTGTTTTAGATACCAACACACATATGTTATTGTAATATTGCAATTATTTCAGTGTTGTATATGTTTTATAAGTTGTGCTTTTGGCCTTTATATAATGTACTAATTATTTAAAATGTAATTACTGTTATCAAATCATATATATGTTATATGATCTACATGGCTCTGTATTCAGAATATGTGTTTTTATGTGGTGCTCTGATCTGCAGTAAGATGCTTGCTACAGTTGTCGTGCTGTTCTTGGCTCAGTCCTTCACCTCAGCCACAAAAGGTGTGTATTTTTAATCACATTATTTAAGAAAATGCTTCATCCATAGTAATATGTTAGTATTTGTTTGGGTGTTTGTGATGTTGGATTGTTTGATACTGGAAAGTGTTGTTTTTTAACCCCACCAAGATTCACTTATCTAAGAGAATATTTCAATATTTAGTTCTAGAAACTGTGCTGTGATATCCTCACTCTCCTCCCTACTTTGGAATATGGTCAGGATTAAACCAACATTTTAAATGGTCTAAACAGACAATCTAAAATAATATGTACAAATACATTATTGTGCAACATCATTGTGTGTAATGATTTACAGAAGTGGTTTGTATTCTTCTTGGTATATTAACTCATGCTAATACAATAGACAAGCCAAGAACACCGTCCACCTAAAACTCTGTTAGGAGTTCCAAGAAATTGAATCAGTTCATCTGGACATAGATTTTATTGGAGAAACGTTTCGTCACTCAACTAAGTGACTTCTTCAGTCTCAGCAGTTGGAAAACTTCCCCAATCTTATCTGTTAGGAGTTGATGCATGAAAAAACACAACATACTAATAAAAGAGAGGAACAAAAAGTAAATACAACCCCAGAAAAAAAATGGCACAGTATGGAAAATGCAAATAAAAAATGCAGTGTGTCTTAAAATTACTTTCAATTTTATCTCATTGAAGACAGTATAAATTCAAGATATTTCGTGTTTTTTTCTGGTCAACTTAATTTCATTTCTTAATAAACATCAGTTTAAAATCAGCATTTCATGTCTGTAACACAATCAAAAAAATGTTGGGACAGCAGCTAGAAATGAGGGGATTTCAAACAGGTGATGTCAACAGATGATTGTAATTATGATTTGGTACAAAAGCAATATCCACAAAAAGTGATCCACAAAGGCTGAGTCTTTGAGGAGCAAAGATAGGCAGAAGATCTCCAGTTTGTCATCAGATTTAAGAGGAAATTATGTTCTTCAATGAAAGATTGGAAGGGATTTACATGTTTCTGTCCTAACGTTTTTCTTATTTGGCTAGTTGAAAATTGCATGGACATCTCTGGAAAAGATGATGTCTTGAAGGCAGCATATGTTCTAAAATCTAAGTGTACTTTTCTGCATTAATGCTGCCATCACAGAACTGTAAATGACCTTTGCCAAGGTCACTGACCCAACCCCATACCATGACATACCCTGGCTTTTCAATTTGTTTCTCATAAAAATCTGAATGGTCCATTTCATCTTTGGTTTAGAACACATGGGGTCCATTTTTTCCAAACATATCTGGAAGACTGATTCATCTGATGACAATACATGTGTGATGGTCCATTCCAGATGCCTTCGAGCCCATAGAAGTTAAGGATGTTTCTGGACATGGTTAACATGAGGTTTCTGTTTTGTAAAGTAAAGTAAAAGTAAAGTTTTAAGTGGCTTTTGTGAATGTAACTCTGTATCGTAATGCTTCACGAAGGTTTGTCAAAGTAATCACTTGTCCATGTGGTTATATCAGCTATTGATGAATGTTGGTTTTTGATGCAGTCCAATCTGAGGGATCAGAGATCACAGGAGTTCAGGTTAGGCTTGCACCCTTTCCCTTTACACGCTGAAATTCTTGCAGATTTCTTGAATCGTTTAATGATTTTATGCAGTGCAGAAGGAGAAATATGTAAATCCCTTCTCCAGTCTTTTTTTTTTTTGAGGAACATTGGTTTCAAACATTTCAATAATTTCCTCTTGCATTTGTTGACAAACAGAAAATCCTCTGTCCACCTTTGCTTCTCAAAGACTTTCATGGTAACTTCTTTTGTACCAAATCATCTGTTGATTCAACTGTTTGAAGTCACATCATGATTTAGTTTTTTACCTTATTACTAGACCTGAATTGCCCTCATCCACACTTTTTTGGAATGTGTTGCAGGCCTGAAATGAAGGGATGGATGTTTATTAACAAATTAAATTAAGTTTCTAGAGACAACATAAAATATTTTGGGTTCATACTGTCTGCAATTAAATAAAAATTTCTTATTTGGGGTTGTGGAAAAAGTATGATTTTCCTAAAAGAACAGAACTATCTAAATGAACAGTTGTTCCATGGCTTCTTTGTTTGCTTGCACAAACATTTTATTGAACCAGTCATTCATATTTTTTACATTGTATTTATTAAATGTATTTCTCAGGTGACTCAGAACAAACAGCATCTTCCTCCCACACTACCACTATTCATTAATTGCTCTGTCACTTGAAAACCATGCATGATAAAAAATAAAAATAAAAAAACATCATGTTGTTGACCAGTTATTAACTGATCTATGCAGACTTGAAGTTCAGATGAATGAAGTGCAACCTGCTGATCGAATTACAATAAAATGTGATTTGATCCACTTAATTATATTACACTATGAATGTAAACAGTATCACTTTTTCATTTCTCTCTCTGTCTTTGTTTTTGCAGTGGGCCTGAGTGGAAAGGTGCTGTTGTTCCCATCTGAGACTAACAGCAGTTTTGTTAAGCTCTATCCTCAGAAGCCACTTGCTCTCTCTGCATTCACACTTTGCATGCAGATTGCTACTGAGCTACAGGGTGAGCGTGAGATTATCTTCTTCGCTTATCGCACTAGCAGTGCAGACGCGCTCAATGTATGGAGGGAGAAAGATGGAAGAATCTCTTTCTACCTGAGTGGCGATGGTGCCTTCTTCCGCCTTGCTCCTCTCTCCACATTCCGCACTCACCTGTGTGTCATGTGGGAGTCCAGCACTGGACTCGCAAGTTTTTACATGGATGGACGGCGCAGCACACACCAAATCTTCAAAAAAGGTCACTCAATCGAGCCACATGGTGCTGTGCTGCTCGGTCAGGACCCTGATAAATACCTGGGCGACTTCGATACAAAACAAAGTTTTGTGGGTGAGATTACAGATGTGAACATGTGGGACTATACATTGTCGTATGCACAAATCAGTGCTCTCTATTCCAACCTGAAGCAGGGGCGACGTGGAAATGTTATTGACTGGAGCTCTGTGCAGTACGACATCAATGGAAATGTCCTGGAGGTGCAGGATGACTGACTACAGACATGCTCACACACTGAGACTGGAGTAACATTGCAGCTCTAACAGTTCTAACAGCTCTAACAACTCTTGAAGGAAAATACAGTGATACACATGGTCGACATGATTAAACAAAGGACTCAGTATGAAATCCAGTAGTCACCTGATGCACATAATCAGATACGTTCACCAGAAAATTATATATTGAGAATTAAATGTACGAATGCAATTATGGAACAGTTCTAAACATATACCTGTACTGCAAAAACATATACTCCACTCACTTTAGGATAAATTGCAAATAGTGTTGAAATAGAGTACAGTTTGGAGAGTCAAATCACTACACATTCAGCCATTATTTTTGAGTTTTGTATTATATATTGTAATACCTTGTAGTTGGATCGAGCCTAAGATGTGAGGAGTGAACGCTCAGAGTTCAGCGAGCGCCGATAAACACACTCTCTCTCTCTCTCTATAAATATACTGTATATGCATAGCTCTCTCTCTCTCTCTCTCTCTCTCTCTCTCTCTCTCTCTCTCTCTATATATATATATATATATATATAGATCTGTCTATCTATCTATATATTTAATGATTATGCTTATTATTGTTCATTGTTTCTTTAAGAGCATAATATTACTGCAAATTTGAGATATTCTTGTTGCTGTTTTTATGTAAACTTGTTTTTTAAAGAGATTTAATAGAAGTCATTAATTCTGCTAATAGCATAGCGAGACGGTACATGTACTCTCAAATACACACGTATCAAATCAATAATAATTGTTTTCTTTTGTCATCCTTGGGGTGTAAGGTATATTTTTAACGTCAGCCAGCTTGAATTAAATCAGACAGTCTTCTTAAAGAACCTAGGCTATAAAGATAATAGATTTAGATTTACCCAGTGCTCATACTCATTATGAGCATGTAGTGAGGTGTATTTCTGCAAATGGAGTTGATTTGGTCAAAATTTATGACTTCCACACTGCAGACACATGGAAGAAGATTCGATCATGCAATTAAATTATGGTGAGTCTGATTGATCCCAAATTCTCCAGCATGACAATGACTTCAGTCACCTGACAATTTCACACACATGACCAAAGTCATAAAGCCCTGTCTCCAGCAAAATGAGGAATAGAGTCCTACAGCAGATGGTTTGGCCCCCACATAGGCCTGATCTCAACATCACTGAGTAAGTCTGTGATCACATGAAGAGAGAGA